>NCQV01065963.1:183-11721 GCA_002740545.1 Lophocereus schottii
TCAGCTGATGTGCCCTCTACACCGGCTAATCTGTGCAACAGCTCTTCAAGAATAAGACAAAGGTATATTCGTCTTGCCAGAGCCACAAATTAGCTATATGAAAGAATTAAGTCAAGCTTACTTCAGATTTGGTCCTATAAATTATTACACTAACTGGACGATGTATCCGTAAACTATTTTCCAATCTTGTAGGGTCTAAAGTTAATTAGCCAAAACACAATGGACCAAAATGGAAATTTTTCAAAACTAAAAGCTATGGCAAAAGAAATTACAGGAAAGAATAGAATGTACACACAAATATAGGCCCTTATTTGTTTCCTTAATCTACATGGCTAAACCTAAACATTCATTAAGTGCATTTCCACCGTTGAAGTCCTTTGCACTACCAATTTTATGACTGATCATGCTTCTTTGGTTGTTAAAAAGTTTAATCCTAGCTCTCAGCTACAGAGCTGAGAAGAGTGCCATTAAGTTAAAATCTCTAATAGAAAAGCCTTAGGAACTGGATTCTAGGTAACTTTCATAAAGTTGGACTGCATATTTCCTTGGTTGCCTTATGCTAACAGGCTAAGATGAAAAATAAGTTTGTACTGTGGAAAAACAAATGTGCACAACAATGATGACTCCAAGATACTTCCAAAAAGATATCTTTAGCTTTGCTTGGAAGAGCAGTACGGAGTTGTGGGGTTCATAACAGTACTTATTGCCCTGACCCATGTTTGGGAGTTTTTCAAGGGCAACTCTTCTCCTGCGAACCCCTCTTTACCCTCATTTCTCCCGCATCTCAATTTAAGGCGCAAAGAAGACTTGCTGTTTTTAGTAAATGAAAACAAATCAAATTACCCATTATCTTATTAAAAACACACATATATTAGTTTCAAACATCATCTTGTATAAAAAATAGTATCTAAAATAATATAATAACCAACAAATAACTTAGTTGCAATCTTTCCTTGCTTTTCCTCCCACTTACTAAAAACATCTAAACATAGAACGGTAGCTATTCTCCCTTGCCTTGCATTAGTCTCACTCACCTTTAAATTTTCTAACTCTTACTCTTCCATACCTTCCTACCAATGGACCTATGAAGTGAGATTAGGAACACCACATTATCAGCACACAATGCCTGCCTCATGATGATAAATAAGTCTCTCCCACTCTCTATTCTCTAATCAACAACCTAGGGTACTTGCTGTTAAACTACTTGTGTGTATCGTGTGAGGAAATATAAACTAGAGCATATCCCCCCTGTTTATATGTGTATTTTCTCCGCATCACTCTCATGTTGCCCGTACCTCAAAAATGATGGATGATCCTATATTCATAACATTCAAGAATCATCCCCTACAGAACTTCACAAACAAGCCAATGCTTGGTCCACAACTAACAAATGTGGCAATTGCACTCCAAAGAGGAAAACTGCAAATAGTTCCACATGCATACGCAAAGAATTCTATTGGCACTAATGCTTGTTTACCAACTGATATGTGCCCAGCACCTTAGATTTGAAAGTGTCCAACTTGTTATCTTGGGGTCTTAGAGAAAGAAAATAACAAGTAAACTAAACATGGATATGACTTGGATAAAGAAGAAATCCACCACCAAGCCTAAAGCTCCACTCACCATTCTTTTAATGGCAAGCCATAAAAAATAACTTAAGGGAACTATTCTTCATCATCCAAGAAAAGCCACAAAAATCAAAAGATTTTGAGAGAGAAAATGCGAAATATTCAAATCTCATTCATCGAGCCTATCCTAGTGCCATTCATCTGCACCCATGGAACTTAGCTAATAGGAATTCAACAACAAAATATAGTTGGCCAATGAAAGTAGGACAATCCTATAGTACTGGCCAATCAGAAATTAACAATAGGCACATGCTAATTTAAACTCAAACGTAAGGAATAGTACAAAGTACAAACAATTCATTCCATTGTCTTTTTGTGCTCATAGCTTCCTCCTATTTTGAATAAATACACCTGATGTGCCACCTTAGATTAAAAAGCTCGAGGCGCACAAAAGCAAAGGATCTAGGGCTCGGAGAATGGGCTTTTTGGACACAAGGCACAATTTTACTCAAAAATGCTTGAAAATCATTCTCAAACCATGTTTTTGACAAATAAGTAGATGATAACATTAAACAAGTGATTTAGACATCATAACAAACCATACTAAAGTATCTTGTATTGGCTTCATCAATTCTTATGGTATTTCAGGACGGAAAAAGAGGTAAGGAAACAATTGCCAATATTACGATGGAGAAACAAGAAAGGAAGTTTAATCTTTAATCCTTTATTTCCATATTACTGGAGCAGCACATTTCCCATATGTAGAAAGCCACAACTAAGCACCCAAATAAATAAACAAACATAAGGCAAAAAGTGATAATTTAAGCTTGAAATGATGCCTTCCCTTTTATATTTAGACATTGCCAGCACAACAGCAAGCGCAAAACCAGAAGCAGCAAAACCGAATTTCACACTTACAGGAGTACATCCCCAATGAGCAATGTAGATTGGCCGCCGAAAAGTATAGGAAATGATTATTCAAGTAATTTTGTCTTTATTAGAACACTATACAGGCCTCCAACTATAACACTTACACACATAATCCACCACTTTAACAAGTGAATTATGACCCAAAATAACTGTGACTGAATATTACACTGCTAAGGGAAGGCAACATCATAGCTAATTAGATTGGCTGGGGAGATAACCATGGATTCAAAACGTGGCCGAATTGCGACGAAACAGCCGCATTGGAAAGGCTTCGGAGTTGGGCGAACTGCATTTTCATGCCGCAATATGGTACGTAATTGCTGTATTAGAGCGATTTTACCATACCACTACCGAAACCGAAATTGCGACCGAAACCGCATTTTGAATCCTTGGAGATAACGCATTTGAGGTCAACTGAGCACAAACTCCTCTTAGACTCATAGTGAGTCTACTTTTCAAGTATGTTATGAAAATTAGATCAGTCCAGTTACTAGGGGAGGATTTGCTTAATATAACTCTTGGTCACAAGCTGTCCTTAATCCAGTATTTTGGGCATTTTTCCATGTATCAAGTTTGAAGTTATTTTCCTCCAAACAAAGCCCAGAACAGCCATTGGAAAACCTGAAGAGTCCATTTTAAATTTAATTTGTCAAAAAATCAAGTTGAGGGATATATCAGCCAAAATCTGCAAACTGTCTAGAACATCACAGAAATACAAACCTGAAGTTTTTAGGCTATGTCTAGCTCGATGCACGTGATATCAGGTGCAACTATTTTTGGGAGAAAGATTACATGTAATTTAACACCTCCATTTGGAAACATCAAATTGGAACACATCCACAAAGAACGGATATATATTAAAATATAGACATGGGAAATAGACGTAACAACCACAAGGCGACAAAATGGAGATTTGGACTCCTTGCATCACACTTTAAATTTCAAATTAACATATACTTATTGTTCATTTCTTGTTGGCAAGGAAAGTATCTTGGGTGTCTAAATTTCATTGGCCTAGAATTAGCACATTTATTGTTCCTTGGCTAGAAATGTACTACTCTAATTGGTCAGTTGGAATGGCGGGTTGGAATTCTATTGGCTAAAAGGGGAGCGGAGGATTTCGGCCATGGATACAATAAATAGCACCTTGAAAGCTTGTAATGACCATTGTCGATGAATGAAGAAGGATAGCAAAGGCTGTTTCTCTCTCTAAATCGCTTAACTTCATCCCATATTTGTTGATAGTATAAGTCAGTATTCTCTTTTTACTATCTCTTGGTGGATTAAAATCTTTCATAGAATTAGTTAGCGAGAATCATAATCTAAGTGGAGGGTAAACTTTATGTTTGGCATAGGTTTGGTTGTGGATTTCTCCTTTATTCAAGTAATATCCAACTTGTTTATTTTTCTCTCAAAAATCGCAAGCATCAAGAACATACTCCCTATACTAATTCTCTCAAAAATCGCAAGCATCAAGAACATACTCCCTATACTAATTCTCAGTGGATACACCCTTTATACTAATTCTTGTAAGCTCGTAATGAGCATATAATGAGAATGTTGGACTGAACGAAAACTGAAAAATCAAGTGTCGTTTCGAAGATCTCTCTCTTAAGTGTTAACTTTGTCCAACATATACCGGGTGGTGTTAGTGAATATTCCCTTTATACTAGTTCTTGGTGGATTGAAATCGTTTACAGAATTATTTGGTGAGAATCATAGTCTATGTGGTGAGCAACCTTTATCTTAGATGTAGGCTTGGTGGTGAATTTATCATTTACTCAAGTTATATCCTTGAAATTTTATTCCTGATCAAAAAAAATATCCTTGAGATTTTATTCCTCTCAAAAACTCCCAAAAAAGTTAAAAAATTAAAAAATTAAACACTTTCAGATCTACGGTGATTGACACATCACCAATAAACAATTTTAGCTATTTGACAACAACAGCTACGCATTTCAATTGCCACAATGCCCACAGGAAACCCAAAACAAATTCTCCACTGCCCTTTCTTGTTACATTATTATTTTACTCCTTTACATCAATGTACATTAATGTAAACTTTTACACTAACAAATAGCCTCACTCAGAGGGACATCTCTTCCCACTCATTCTATATCAGTGACAGAGTCATGGATTAAAGCCTATGGTGCCAAACTTTACCATACCTAACATTCGTCTAATTTGCAATGTAACTTTCTAATACTTTCCCTTCCCCCTTTTTTTTTGCACTAAAAACATGAGGACTCCTAAATTGACCAAATTTCATCATCGAACTCCCAAGTTTATTTCAAATTCACAGGTTCAAAAAATTTACCTCTCATTTGGCCATTTCCAAAATAATATTATGCAATAGAATATAATTCAACTCTCATTTCTCAACTTCAATATCTATATTCCCATATTCAACTTGCACATAATTCAAATTGCATTCCCCAAATTCTATATTAGGAACCAATTCACTAATGCACTGATTCATTAAGGCCACATTTATATCAGAAACTAGAGAAGATATTCACGTTTACCTCCCTTGACTTTTTTCAGAAATAATTTTTTAACCCCCCACCTGTTGATAAAAATTCTTAGCCACCTTGGGCTTACATATAATTAATTTTAAACAAACAAAAACGGTTAGATTTGTCATCAGATTGTGGTAGACTGGTTTTCCCTCAATTTTTTTTTTTAAAAAAAAAGAAGAGCCAAAGCCCTAAATTTATGGGAAGGGAAGAACTGTCAGCAACCTTAATGTCAATCACCAGAACAACTAACAACATCCCCCCATACCCAATTCTTCTTTGGCTTCAAAAATAGCTCTCGCTACTTAAAGGTTTATGTCGAAAGTGAAGGCAAGTTGAAGAGGGAGCTGCTATCTGAGAAAGAGCAAGAACTGGAGCAAATTTGAAGCCAAAATAAAAATAAAAATAAAAATAAAAATAAAAATAAAAGAATCTATCGTACCCCTCGAAGGAGACAATGGCAAAGGAATAGAATAAAGATGAAAGTGGGAGGAAGAAGACACAATAAGCGGCCCTACCATTTTCCCCCTTTTTTGATTGTCTTCTTTTTTGACTTTTTGACTGGTTTTTTGACTTCTTTTTTCTTCACAAAAGGGTTGGCTAGCAAAAAGAAAACACTTTTCCATGCCATGTCATTTTTTTTAACTAGAAATGTATTGTTCATATTATTATTCACAAACGTCAATGACGTTGTAAATTATTATGTACTCCAGTCAAGGTAATTGTCAACAAGTGGTGAGTTAAAAAATATTTCAGAAAAGGTAGAGGGAGGTAAAGGTAAATATCTTGAAAATAGAGGGAAGAAAACTTTAATAATTCAATTATTGAAATTTGAATGCAGCAGTCCCAAAAAAAGGGAAAAATTGAAAGCGAGCACGAAAAGACCCCTCTTAGAAGCTAGAAGCATATCAGAAGGGGAAAAATATAATTATGCCCTATTGCCCTCCCAGGCAATCAAACACGCAACCCATGCTCATATGAAGTGTTAGGCATGGGCAAACCAGTGGACTATGCACCATGTTGTGATATTACGGGTCAGGAATGTACATATGAAAATTTTCTTCCCCCAGATTTTTCACATATCAATTCTTTTTCTGCAAAAAGTTGGGGAGCGAATTGACACCATTCCTTCCAGTGTGGGCCTGCCCATTATCTTGATGGGGATCAAGCCAAGACTGATCAAAGCCACATTCCTATTGTCCAAGCAAGCCAAGAAAAGAGTGCAACAGCACAAGGATTAACTCAAATGATCAAAGACATGTTGGCGGCCTAAGCTGTTATGGAGCCTGGAGCCTGTGCAGCAGCCAGTTTTGTGAGCTTGATTATTCAAGCTTATGAAGAGCTTATGGAGCTGCAGTTCAACTTTTTGAGAACCTTTTTATGTCAGCTTTGAGACATGAAAAGAGTTCTAGGTTAAAGTCATGAAGAGACAAGTCAAATGGAGCCATTTTCAAAATGATGCAGAAACTGTTTCAGTCTGCACTAGCTGCACCTTTTGGCCCATATCTCCCAACCGGAAGCTCCAAATCCCTTCCAACGTGAGTCATTTTAAAGTTTTCTAAGCTTTCTAACAACCTTCGCTGGACCTGATTTGAATAAGAAACCTAGGAGATATAGCAGTTTGAACTGGGAGGCTGTATTCTGAAAAGTTGCTGACAGAAAAGCAAAAAGCAGTTTTCAGCTTTTGTACTTTCTAGCTTTTAGGTCTTCCACTCCCCTTTGGCAGCTTTCCTAGTATTCCTAGGATGTTTGTAACAGCCATAAGGTCCCTCTTGGCTGTCTATTTGCTGATTTTAAGGTTGTAAAGGCATATTTGATAGTTTATGAAAGATTGAGATTATTATGGTCTCACTTTGAAACTCTCTCTTGCTTATCTTTGATTTGGCTAATCAAAGTGGTGATCAGGTGAGTCTTAATCCAACTAAGGATGGTGTGTCTTATCCGTAAGTGAGGTTAAGAGCCCTAGTTTGATAAAGGTGGCGTGTCTTATACTTTCACAAACTTTCTTATATCTTCTCTCACTCACTTAAACCGTGACCAGTTGTGACTAGTTTTGGGTTTTTCCTCTTTCTTTTGCTTTGCTTTGCCTTACTTTGGTCCTTAGTGCTTGAATCTCTCTTTCCCATACCTTGGCACATCATATTTGGCATCAAAGCTCTTGGCTACCATCCTTGGCCGAAGCTCCAACCTCAAACACGTCCATTAAGCCCTAACACAAAACCACCCACAAGGAACCCGATTTGCTCTAACTCAAAATGAGTGGAAGTACGAGCTTGGAAGAGAGATTTGAGGCTCTTATGAAGTAAGGAGCCAAAATGAGTACTTGAAGAAACAACTAGCAAAATCCATGGGCAATCAAAGGAGAAGCCTCCGCAGCACTCCTTCCCATAACTCATCTAAATCTGACCAAGAGGATGAAGGGGAGGATAGCAACCCTTTTGCCTCCTCTAGTGAAAAGGGGTGTGCTAGACCAAGAAGGAACCATAGGGTCTCCAACCATCTTTTGGATTTCAAAGTTGAGATCCTAGAGTGTGAGGGTCGTTTAGACCCACATGAGTTCCTTAAATGGCTACAAATCGTGGAACGAGTCTTTGAGTACAAGGATGTACATGAAGACAAGAAAGTGAAGCTTGTAGCACTCAAGCTAAGGAAGTATGCCTTTTATGGTGGGAAAACTTGGTTAAAAAGAGAGCCAAGTGAGGTAGGCCGAAGATTAGAAGTTGGGAGAAATTGAGATCAAAGTTGAAGGACTGTTTCCTTCCTCCCTCTTACCTCCAATACAACTACTCAAAACTCCACAACCTTCAACAACAGAGTTTGAGTGTTGAGGAATACACAAGGGAGTTGAAAAACTCTTAACCAAATGTGACATCCACGAAATTGAGGACCAAACCATTGTGAGGTACTTGGGTGATCTTGACCCAAGGTATGCTCATGTAGTTGAACTTCAACAATACTCCTCCTTTGATGATGTATGTGCCCTACCTCACCGAGTTGAGCAACAAAGAAATCCAAGCCTTACAAAAAGGACCTAGCCAAGCCTCCCTTACCTAAGAGCTCGCCCTTTAACAAGGGGAGTTTTCAACCTCCTCCCAAACCCTCGGCCCCTCCTTCCAACACCCCCTCAAAGAACCCAACTCCGCAAAACAAGCCCCCATTCGGCTCAAACTCAAATAGAAGATGTTACAAGTACCAAGGCTTAGATCATATATCCTCTCAGTGCCCAAACCGAAGGGTAATCACCTTTGCCGAATATGAAGCAACCCAAGTGGAGGAGGAGGAGCAAGAGAAGGACTTATGCCTCATGGAGGGCATGAAGGAAGTGGTGGAAGAAGCGAATGAAGGGGACTTGCTTGTTCTAAGGAGAACTTTGAGTGGTCCCAAAGGAGGTCAAGATGAGCAAAGGGAGAACATCTTCCACTCAAGATATATGGTTAAAGGGAAAGCGTGTTCACTTACCATCAATAGTGGGAGTTGTACCAACATTGCATCCTTAAGCATGGTGGAGAAACTCCAACTCCAAGCTAGAGCTCACCCTCACCCTCATACTATCCAATGGTTAAACCAAGGCAAAGGCCTCCAAGTTAACTCTATATGTCTTATTTCCTTGAGTATAGGCAAGAACTATTATGATCAACTTTGGTATGATATCATACCTATGGATGCTTGCCATATCTTGTTAGGGAGACCTTGATCGTTTGATAAAAGGGTCTTCCATGATGGTTTCTTGAACACTTACACCTTTACCAAGGATGGAAAGAAGATCACCTTAGCCCCACTTTTCCCTCTCAACTCACAAAATCCAAGTCACGAAAGAACCAAGACCAAACCAAAATGTTACTAACCCTTGGAGAACCTTTTCTTAAGGCCTCACAACATGAGTTTAGAATCTTGAGAGAATGGTTACTCCTAACCAATGATGAAGCAAGCTGAAACCCCTCTTGCTCCAACTCACCCTCTAGCCACCTCCTGAGCACTTCTCCCATGTGCTCCCGGAAGACATACCCCACGACCTACCCCCCAAAAGAACCATCCAACATCACATTGATCTCATTCCCAATGCTCTCTTCCTAAACAAACCGACCTATAGAATGAACCCAAAAGAAACCATGGAAATCCAAAGGCAAGTTCAAAAGTTGATAGCTAAGGGTCTTGTTAGGGAAAATCTAAGTCCATATGCCATACCCGTCGTCCGACTCCCTAAGGATGGTTCAATGAGAATGTGTGTGGATAACCACGTCATAAACAAGATCACCATTAAGTATAGATATATCATACCTTGATTAGAGGATATATTGGATGAGCTTCACGGCTCAAGGGTCTTTTCTAAGGTGGATTTGAGGAGTGATTACTACTAAATCCGAATTAGGGAAGGGAATGAGTGAAAAATCGCATTTAAGACCAAAGGATGGTTGTATGAGTAAGTCATGCCCTTTGGACTTTCTAACGCCCCTATTACTTTTATGAGATTAATGAACTAAGTGTTTAGGCCATTCATTGGTTACTTTGTGGTAGTCTACTTTGGCAACATCTTAACTTATAGTCCAAGCAAAGAAGAACATCTTGTGCATCTCACTCAGGTCATGAAGGTCCTTGAAAAAGAAAAGCTTTATGGGAATGGGAAGAAGTGCTCATTTTTCGCTCAAGAAGTCACGTTCTTGGGTTACATTGTCACGGCCCAAGGAATCAAGGTCGATGAGAGTAAAATTGAGGCCATGTTGGCCTACACCTTCAAGCATTCATGATGTGCGAAGTTTCTATGGATTAGCCTCCTATAGGCGATTCATAAGAAACTTTAGCACAATCAAGGTCCCCATAACCGAGGTTCTTAAACACACATCATTCAAGCAGAATCCAAAAGCACAACAAGCCTTTGAGGAAATCAAGATGAAGCTCACTCAAGCCCCGGTGCTAGCCTCGCCATGTTTTGAGAAGATCTTTGAAGTGGAGTGTGATGCATCCGGTACTGGTATTGGTGGAGTTCTCACTCAAGAAGGCCGCCCCATTGCCTACTTTAGTGAGAAACTTTCTGACTCCAAAAGAAGTTACTTCACCTTTAATAAGGAATTCTATGCCATCATTCGATCACTTGAACATTGGAATCATTATTTGGTGGCAAATGAATTCATTCTACACTCCGATCATGAGGCCCTCAAGTATATTCAAGGCTAACACTCACCATGCCAAATGGGTACAGTATTTGCAAACCTTTCACTTCACCATCAAACACAAATTCGAAAAGCCAAACAAGGGAGTCAATGCTCTTTCAATGAGGTATCTCTTGTTATTTCAAGTTGATGCTTGCGTTCTTAGGTTTGAACATTTAAAGTCCCTATATGCTGAGGATAAGGACTTTGGGGAGTTGTTCCAAGAGTGTCAAAGACATCCCAAAGGAGAGTTTCTAGTTCAAGGACGCTGCTTGCTCAAAGGCACGCAATTTGTGCTCCAAATTGTGGTACAAGAGAGCTTTTGATCCATGAGGTCCACAGTGGATCACTTGCTGGTCATTTTGGGAAAAAGAAGACCCTTATCATGCTTAAGGAGCATCATTTTTGGCCTTGCATTGCACGGATAAGGATGTCCAAGATGTGATCAAAAGATGTACAATATGCCAAATGGCCAAGAGTCACACCCTCCCTCAAGGTCTTTACACCCCCTTCCTGATTCCCATGGGAAGATGTTAGCATGGATTCCATTCTTAGGTTGTCAAGGACCCAAAGGAACAAGGATTCTATCCTTGTGGTAGTTGATCAATTTTCAAAGATGACACACTTTATCCCATGTAACACCACCAATGATGCTACTCATTTGGCTGATCTATACTTCAAAGAGGTGGTCAAGTTTCATGGAATTCCAAGGTCCATAGTGTCGGATCGTGACACTAAGTTCTTGATTCACTTTTGGGTGACCTTGTCGGAGAAATTGGGTACTAAGCTCAAGTATAGTACCTCTTGCCACCGCAAACGGATGCGAAACCGAGGTCACCAATAGAACTTTAGGAGTGCTTTTAAGAACCTTGATCAGGTCCAACCTCAAGTCTTCGGATCAACTCTTAGCTCATGCCGAGTTTCACACAATAAGTCTCCTAGCAAGACCACGGAAATGTCCCCTTTCAAAGTGGTTTATGGCGTGGAACCACTTTCATTTCTTGATCTTATCCCACGATCCATGGAAGTTAAGCCTTATGTGGAGGCATCTAAGAGGGTCCAAGAGATTCAAGGGATCCATGAGAAGATTAGGAGTAAGATTGAGCAAGCTAACGCTTCCTATAAAGCCCAAGCAAACAAACATCGAAAGCAAGTCATCTTCAACCCCAGGGATCTAGTTTGGCTGCACTTGAGAAAAGAGCGTTTTCCCTCTAAACGCAAGTCCAAGCTCATGCCTAGGGTCGAGGGTCCTTTCGAAGTATTCGAGAGGATCAACAACAATGCATACAAGCTCAACTTACTAGGAGATTATGGAGTATCCGTCACTTTCAATGCGGATGATTTGTCGCCATACTTAGAAGATGATACCTTGGAGAA
>NCQV01065964.1:6529-18305 GCA_002740545.1 Lophocereus schottii
CCTCATCTTGTGGCTGAGGACGGTAGAGCTTAGGCTTAAATAGGGTTTTTCAGTTGTGAAAGAGAGAAAACCAAGGCATCGAACACTCACTTCCATCACACTTCTATCATTAGTTTTAGGATTTTCAAGTTTTCTTTAGAGTAAGAGAGGGAATTGGAGTGGAAGATTGTCACTTAGATGCTTGGAGATTAGGAAGCCACTGAAGACCACCATAGTTGCTAAGCTTTCTTTTCCTTCTAATCTCTTCTTTTACTCTTGTTTGGATGTTGTTAATTTCAATTGTGTGAGCAGTTTTACATAATATAGGGACTTGTTAGCTAAAGTATTAATTGCGGATCTCTAATTTTCAATATTTATGCTTTATCAGAATTGGTTTGATTGAATTCTATGTAGGTAAATTTTCGCTAGATTTGCTTGCATATACTAGATAGCTGAGTGAAGTACTAAAAGGAGAAACTCACTATTAGAACTATATGTCAGAACTTAATTTAAGGATTCTTGAAAGAGAGTTGTTTGTTGAGAGGAAATCCTAGTAATAAAAAATCCATAACCAAGAGTAAAACCAAAGACATTTGAAAGAATCTTAATTGGACTAGTTTAGGCAGTTCAGCTTGCTTGGAGAGAAAAGATTAAACTCTTAGTTTGATTGCACTCCTTTGAATCATCCAACTATAGGCAAAGTGCATATTTAAATCCAACGATCTAACTCATTACTAGGTGAAACAATTCCCTAGATGCCTTTAATTTGATTGTATTTCTGGATAATTAAATAGCAATAATTGAGATAACCTATTGAAATTTGGTTGCTTTGCCTTTTATAATAGATTAAAGCTCGGTAGATCACATTTGGTCTCCGTGGGAATGATATTTAAAGTATACTACAACACCCTATGCTTGTGGTAGTGTCAAGTTATTTGCACCATTATCGGGGACCAATTTGTGGATATTGAGTTCGACTATTTAGATTGACTAAGTATTTTTTGTGTTTTTCCTTTTTGTAATATTTTCTTGATTTGTGTTGGTAGTGTTTTATGGTGATCTTTATGGGATTTCTTGATTTGTGTTGGTAGTGTTTTATGGTGATCTTTATGGGATTTCTCCACTTATATGTGAAGTCCCTTTTTGTTTAATTCAATCTGGAAATAGAAAGGACTTTTCGCTGTAGGAGGAAGAAGTTGAAGTTATAGGAGCAAAGTGCCAAAGCTCAAGAAGCCTCTTCAATGATGGCGGTAGAAGGAGATGACCAAAGAAGGATGCTGTGTGATTTTGTCACCCTGGATGTCCAAGTCATTGTCTCTAGGATTGCTCCATCGAATGTGAAAGCCCACAATAGAGTTTAAGTCGACTCTTATTTCTATGATGCAATAATCCTAATTTGGAGGCACTCCACTAGAAGATCCCAACTTACACCTCTTGGTATTCTTAGAGGTGTGTGACAGATTGAAGCTCAATGGTGTTTCTACTAATGCTATATGATTGTGGTTATTTCCCTTTTCACTTAGGGACAAGTTGAGAGCATTGCTACATTCTTTGCCTTTTGGATGCATCACAACGTGGGATGAGCTCACCAAGGTCTTTCTTATAAAATTCTTTCCTCCTAGTAGGACGGTAAGTTTGAGAAACTGAATCACCACTTTCACTCAAAGGGAGAATGAATCGCTATATGAAGCCTGGGAATGTTTTAAGGACCTATTGAGGCTATGTCCACATCATGGCCTTCAATAGTAGATGTTAGTGCAAGCCTTCTACAATGGAGCCACTCAATTGGTGTAGTCTACTATAGATCAAGTGGCAAGTGGTAAACTAATTAACAAGACTAAAGATGAGGCTTACAATCTTATAGAAGACATGGCCCTAAATGACTACCATTGGTCCAATGAAAGAAGCCAGCCCAAAGGGTTGGAGGTAAATTGAAACTTCATGCTATCTCTATGCCTTTTGCTAACGTAGATGCAATTTCCCAAAGGTCAGAATGATTGAATGTTAATTCTATTAGTTCCATTCTCTAGCACCTATAATCTTGGTTGCAGGAATCACTCCGATTTCGCCTTTAGGTCTAATGCCCCTTTTATGCCTCAAATGAATTTTAGAACACCCCTTAGATTTTAAAGATCACCTTGTCCTCAACAATCGCCTCAAAAATTCAATTTAGAGACCATGATGGAGAGTATACTTTTGGCGTAACAAAAGCAAGAAGAGTGTATTAAGCAATTATGCTCTAACGTTGATGTGGTTACTACTCATAATAAGATGCTAGAAGCTCAAACTGCTAAACAAGTTACCTCTTCATGTACAACCCTGGGTAGACTTCCTAGTAAATTGGAGCTAAATCCTCATTAACAATGTAACTATTTTACCTTGGAAGGAGGGTTATAGGATTCTAAAATATAGAGCTTAAGGAAGGTGGCGAAGTCCCTAAAGTCAAGAGTGAAGTGAAAAATGCTGAGATTAACTCCCTACCCTTTGGAGGGGTGCGCAATGTGGTGGTACCTAATGAGTTTTCCCCTTAAAGACCCAGATAGCTTCTCCATTCCTTATATGGTCGGTCAGGTGATGATTGATAGGGCCTTATGTGATCTTGGTGCAAGTGTTAGTCTTATGCCCTATTTCATTTTCTAGAAGCTTGGTTTAGGTGAGTTGCAATCAATACTTATTTCACTTCAGTTTGCAGAGGGTTTCGTAATGTGCCCTTTCGGTATTTTGGAGAATTTTCCTATAAAAGTAGGTGATTTTCAGGTGCTTGATGACTCTATCATCTTAGGCATAGCCTTAGGCGCGTATGCCTAGATTAGTCTACGAAGACCCTTATTAGCCACTTGTTGTTATAAGGTTGATGTGATAGGAGGATGATTAACATTTGACATAAAAGAATATAATGTTGAATTTGCCTCATTTGAAAACTAGAATATCCCCTCTCCTTCATTTGCTTTAGAAGATGATATGGATTTTTATGAGATTGGCTCATTTGATGATTGATGGCATGTTGACCCTTTTGTGTTTGAATGTGTTACATCTGAAGGTCTCAGCCTAGATTATGCTAGGGTGGAATTCAATGCGCCTACACCACCTAGAGCAATCAAGGATGATCCTTATACTACTAATTAAGTTTTCATGAGTGGTTATCGCCGGTTTGCTCAAGTAGTGTAGTCCATGCCTCCTGTTGATTATATAGAGTGTGACTTTAACTTAGAAGTCAAGCTTGGTAGCGACCCGTTTGATGGAGCCCACTACAAAATTTTTTGCACACGGATAAAGATAATTAGAGCCACATGATGGTAAAGAAGGACCTCTATTCCGAGCTTTTGAGATGGTACCTTCTAGTGCAAGAGCTTGACTACGAGGTCTACGATAAAGGGAAATCGGGAGATGTAGGGGAACCCATTGACAAGCCTGCTGTCCACGATCTTTTTGATCCCAAGCTATCCTAGAAGGGACTCGATCCTAAAAGAGTGCTTCTTCAGAGGCAATCCATGTTTTTTTCGTTTACTAGTTTTTCTTTTTTTGATTGTATATAGTGCATTGTTTTTCCCACCCTAAAAAAGAGAGAAAAATAAGCAAAATGAGTATAAAGAAGAGAGAGAAAAATCATCGAAAAAATAATAAGAGAGTTTCAATAACTCTAGTTGCAACCAACATAGACCCCTAGTGGTACCCGATCCAATCCCTGGAGCTGCTGCCAGGAAAAATAAAGAACCTTGGAAATAGAGCTCACTACGGATGGTCCATAATGAGGGTCTCCGTCCATGGTCAAGGCTTTTTGAAGCCCAGTGACCGGAGAGGCCCCTTCATCTTCTTATACCTTTTGTCCTTCTCTCTATAAACTCTCTCCTTTTATCTCTAAAACCTCTATAACCCCCACCTAGGAAACTTCAATTTTTACTCATTTTTCATCAAATTGCTTCCCTTTCTTCTTATTTTCTTCACTTTCACTCCAAATCTCCTTCAAATTTCTCTTCCTTTCCTTTTTTCTCTCACATTCTACCCATCTTCACACACCAAACTTCAATAACTCTACTTCCCCTTCCCCTTCCATTCTTCTAAATTCTCTCCTTTTCTTCATATTCTTCCCCATTCACCTTAATTTTCTCAAATTTTACATTTTTGTCATTTTCTTTCCCATTTCCACTTTAGTTAGTGTTGAGAGCTTTCACCCATCTACTCTCTATTGCCATGGCACCCAAGAAGGAGGTATGAACCATCCACGAGGTGGGAACATCCAGTCAAGCACCATAACGAGCGCCCCGAACTTGCCGAAACTCAACCAGCGTCGTAACCTGAGGTAATATTCCTAACCCCTTGGTTTAATACATCCTGAGCATATTGGTAGATACAAAATTTTGAGTAGTTAGCTAGTTATTTCTACTCATTATTATAAAGATGATTTGTTAACTAGATTAGGTTTGTTCAATGACATTCGTTGGCTGTTTGCTTGGGAAGGCATGGGCTAATTTTTAGAGATTAGGGACCACACTTATCGTAAGCTCACTCTTGAATTTTTGTGTGCGTTGTATGTGGAGTCACAAGTGGGCCTTGTTATCAGGAAGGATACATTTCCTTCTATCTAAATAGGGAGGTTTATCAACTAAATTTGAGTGCCTTTAATCGCATATTTTGTTTTCCACCGAGTATGGACTTACACTATCAACATGTCCCTAAAGAATTTAATCCGAATGCTTTTGGAATGAAATTTTTGGGGATTATCGATATGATACAAGCAACTCCAAAGGTACTGTTATTTGAAACCCATGTATTCTAGTGGCCGAAGGGTTGCTTGCTTGTGGTTTGTGTGTGTGGGAGGATAGTTTGAATGTGCCTAGCCTGTCTGAATTGTATTTCTTGTATAATATGTTCGAAGGTGACCGACGTGACCCTGGTTCATTCTTGGTTAACCATTTACATAGTGAGGCCACTAGTTCTCCATACAGGATTGTGATTGGGGACCTCATTACCCCCCATTGCTAGGTCTATTAGGATAATGTTAGAGTTCTCGGTTCCGAGCTGTTGAACTTTATGCTTTTGAACAAATAAAATTTTGTAAGGTAGAGGTTGGGCATGTTTCGTGGATTTATTCTGGGAATAGTCTCATGCTTCTCCCTAATGCTGACTGAACCACTCTTTTGAACCAGGCCAATCTTTACTTTTTGTTAGGTGATGAAGAGTTGGCACAACCCACACCACCTCCTCCTCCGCCTCACCTAAGGGCCTCTAATTTATCCCAACCATCCTCTTGCTATAATTATGTTGGTTTACGTGCTATCCTTCAGTCCCTTTAGAAGGAGCAAGCACCCCTCCGAGCTTACATTCAAACTGAGCATACCGCCCTCCGTGACTTTGTTCAGGAGCGACATGATGAGCTCTGCGGGATAATTACTTCACAAAACCAATACTTCCAAGACCATAGTGCTTGTTTAAAGACTTGGCATGGTTGGTTTCTTATCTCTACCCTCCTTGTGTCCCCACCCTTTTCTAACAGGTTAAAACTTAGTAGACTTGGCACCATTGTATAGAGTATAGTTCCAAAATGGTAGTGCTAAGTTTTTGAATAAAATGTTTGATTGTTAGTTTTTAAAATGTGCTTCATGTTTTGTTCATCATGTTGACAGTGATTCAATTACTCATTGATTTTTTTACAAGAATATTTGGCAAATATGAACTAATAAGCTAGTTGAGCGTTGGTAGTTGTCCCGTGAGACTTTGAGCCCTATTTGGACTAATTCATCATTTTAGTCTTATATTCATGTATGGCTCTTCCTAGATTTCAAATCTCTAGGACATGCTTTGACTCTTATTCAACATCACATTTACCATACATATTTGGGCAATATAATTGAGGTATTCTTTGAATTTATAAGCTACATTAACCAAATAACCACCCTTATTATGTATGACTTCTCCGTTGCTAGTGCCTTTGAGCCTTAACCTTTTTCTTGATGTACACCTATAATAATGAACCTTTGCCAAATACATATCCTATCTTTCTAGCCAAGACTATGGAGTTTCATTGGTGATTGGGAGTACTTTGAGGATAACGACATTGTTTTTTGGTGTGGCCTGTTTGTATGCAACAAGGGATTCATGCAACATTTTCCTTGGTGTGATTTGTGTTGAATTTTGCGAGTTGTCAGAAAAAGCATTAAAATGTGCATAATTTCTCTTTCCATTATATCCTTCTCTTTGAAAGAAAGAAAAAAGAAAATGAATAAAAAAAGAAAAAATCAAAGGAAAAAAAGGAAAAAAGAATGTTGAAAGAAAAAAGAGAGCATAAGGATTTGGTATAGATTTCATATTAGATATGCTTTTAACACTTTTTCACATAATCGACCAACTAGGCATAATTTTGTGTATTTGAGATGTATTAGTGTTTGGTGTGAGGAGTATCTTTATGAAACATTAAGTGAAGATTATTTATACTTATAGTTTTTGGCTTTGAGCTCCACAAATCCCAACATATTTGTTCCTCTCTGACCTTTACTCATAGCCATGTTACAACCCTATCAAAATCCTCATGATTGCCTAGCATGTGTGGCATTTTAGTCGTGGTGAATTTGAGAGTCTTATTAGGCTTATGGCAGATTTGATTCTTTGAAATGAGATTTGAGAGAACCGCATTATATTTTTAAACACGAGTGATGAATGCTTCATCCCTAAAATGGGGGTCTACCGGTTCTTTTAGCTCTACCTATTGTACATGCCAATATGATTGTTTAAGTTGATTTTGGTTGATTGATTCAATGTTTGATGTGATGGCATTTGTGCTCACTTCGAAAACTTCATTCTCTAATCTATTTTGCAATGTTTAATCTTAGCCACTTTTGGGGTAGCTTCTTAGGTTAATTACGCTATTGATGTTACTACTTATGTTTACCTGAGCAGGTTCTTCATCATAGTTTTGGTTTCATAGTCGCTGAGGAACAAGCAACAGTTCAAGCATGGGGAAGTTTGATGAATGCTTCGAGTACACTTCATTTTGGGGTCATTTTGCTCTATTTTTAGGGAGAATTATGAACTTTAAGTTATGATCTACACTCCTGTTTTCGTTTTACACTTAGGTATGGTTCTTTTCTATATTTTGTAGGTCTTTAGACCTTTTTGTCCTTACTTAAACCCTAATTGAGTATATTTTGACTTGTGACTGATGTCCCTAAGTCACCATGCCCGTGGAGAAGAAAGAAGAGTTAGAGAATTTTGAGACAGAGCTAACTACAAACCATCTATGGTGAAAAAATGGTCTGTGGTGAGCTTGAAACTACTTGCCTCTTCATTTTCCTTCATCTTGTGGCTGAGAACAGCGGATTTCAGGCTTAAATAGGGTTTTTTGGCTGCAAAAGAGAGAGAACCAAGACATCTAGCACTCACTTCTATCATACTTGTATCATTAGTTTTAGGATTTTCAAGTTTTCTTTAGATTAAGAGAAGGAACTAGAGTGGAAGATTGACACTTATGTGCTAGGAGATTAGGAAGCCATTGAAGACCACCATAGTTGCTAAGCTTTCTTTCCCTTCTAATCTCCTCTTGCACTCTTATTTAGATGTTAATTTCAATTATGTGTGAGTAATTTACTTAATCTAGGGACTTGTCACCTAAAGCATTGATGTTAAATCTCTAATTTTCAATATTTATGCTTTATCAAAATTGGTTTGATTGAATCTTATCTTGTGCATGAATTGTCGTAAGTTAATTTTGGGCCAGATTTGCTTATATAAACTAGATAGTTAAGTGAAGTACTGAAAGGAGAAACTCACTATTAGAACAACAACTTAGAACTTAATTTAACGATTCTTGAAAAAGAGTTGTTTGTGAGAGGAATTCCTAGCAATCAAAAATCCATAACCAAGACTAAAACCAAGGACATTTGAAAGAATACTAATTGGATTAATTTAGGCAATTTAGCTTGTTTCGAGTGAAAATATTGAATTCTTAGGTCGATAGTGCACCTTTGAATCATCTAATTCTAGGTGAATTGTATATTTAAATCCAACGATCCAACTCTTTACTAGCTGAAACAATTCCCTAGATGGTTTTAATTTGATTGAATTTCTCAATAGAAAAGTGGCGATAGTTCAAACAACCCATTGGAATTTGGTTGCTAAGCCTTTTACAATAGGTTAAAACTCAATAGATTACATTTGGTCTCTGTGGGAATGATAATAAAACTATATTCCAATCCCCATGCGCTTGCGGTAGTGTTACGACTATATAGCATGATCAAATCATATGGATAATCATAACATTTACTCATTAAAGAGATATATGAGGATCAAATAAAACTACTGTGAATGATAGTTGACATGCTCAAAAGTCCTCACTCATAAAAGAGTAAACTAAAAATCACAAAACAGAAAATTTCAAGCAAGAACGCCTAATATGAATTCATATTCATGCGTTGTTTATAAGAAAGACACATTTTTTTTTTCCATGAATGAAAACTGTAAGAACTAAATGTAGGATGCTCCCCCACACTTAATTCATGCATCGTCCCTAACAAACAAAATGATAAAGATAATGAAGATAAAAGTAGAATTAAATGTATACTTCCCTGAAAATGATGGGTTGCCTCCCAACCAGCGCCTTTGTTTACTATCGTTGGCTTGACACAAGTGAATCTCCTGGATCTTCTAGTCATATCTCCTCCAATAAGCATGCCAGATCTCCTTTATAAAGGTGCTTTAGTCTATGACCATCTGCCTTCAAAATCTTCTTAGTAGAAAAGACTTAATTTCAAAAGCATGATGTGGATAAGTCTTTATTACCTCCAAAGGTCCTAGCCATCTAGAGTTTAACTTACTAGGACAGAGTCTCAATTTTGAATTGAGTAACAACACTTTTTCACCCAATTGAAATTCTCTCTTACTAAGCTTGGCATCATAAAAGCTTTGGCTTTACCTTTGTAGATCACTGAATTGTCATTTAATTCTAGATGTATCTTTTCTAATTCCCTAATTACAATTTATGCTTCTTTCTTGCTAGGTCATTATCTACATTGCACTGCTTCACACCTGATCACACCTGAATAGGATTTATGCACTAACTCTATAAGCAAATGTCATGTTTTACTAAAAACTAACCTATAAGGTGACATACCTATAGGTGTCTTGTATGTAGTTTTATAGGCCAGAGAGGTTCATTAACCTAAGACTCCAGTCTTTCTTATTTGGCCTTACCACTTTTTCTAACATACCTTTAATCTCTTTGTTAGAGATTTCAACTTGGTTATTTGTTTGGGAATGATAACCAGTAGACACCTTATGAGTTATATGATATTTTACTAACGAGGCAGCTAAGATTTTATTACAAAAATCTATTCCCCTATCCCTAATGATTGCTTTAGGTACTCCATATCTATACAAAATAAGATATTTAACATGCGTCACCATAGTTTTAACATCACTGGTTGTAATAGCCATAAGTTTAATCCACTTAGACACATAACTAGTAAGCATAAGAACGTAAGTAAAATGAAAAGAAGAGGGGAAAGGTCCTATGAAATCAAAACCCCATACATAAAAAATCTTACAAACATACCCATTATGTAGAGGCAGTTAATTCCTTCTAGATAAACTACCTGTCTTTTGGCATGCTTCACATCTTTGCAAAATTCATCGGTATCTAAAAAAAATAGTAGGCCAACAAAATCCATATCGAAGAACTTTATGTGTTGTTCTTTTGCGTCTAAAATGTCCCCCACCTTCAGAAGAGTGGCGAAAAAGTTAATATAAAATGAAATTCACTATTATGTACACAATGCCTTATGATCTGATCTCCATAAAGTTTCCATAAATATGGTCATCCCAAACATATTATTTACACCGGGCTCTTATCTTCTCTTTTTGGGCTCCAGATAATTCTTTAGGAAAGGTTTTGGTAACTATGTAATTAACTATATCAGCATACCAAGGTAACATATTAGTGGCAGCATATAAAGTCTCATCAGGAAAACGATCACACAATGGATTACCACTCTCCTCATTTTCTAGCCTAGTTAGATGGTCAACTACTAAATTTCAGGTCCTAGCGTGTCTCTAATTTTCAAATGAAATTCTTGCAGTAATAAGACCCATCAACCAATCCAGCTTTTGAGTCATTCATATGTAATAGACCTTTAATAGCAAAATGATCAGTATAAATAGTAACTTTAACGCCTAATAGATAAGAATGAAACTTTTGTAGAGCAAAAACAACAACATACATTTCCTTTTCTGTAGTAATGTAGTTACACTGTGCTAGGTCTAGAGTTCTAAAAGCATAACAGATCACATGAGGTATCTTCCCTACTCTTGGACCCAAGACTGCCCCGACTGCCTTGTCACTAGGAACACACATCAGTTCAAAAGCTAAGGCTCAATTAGGAGGTCGTATTATTGGAGTGGTGATCAATTTCAATTCATCAAAATCTCTCCTACAAACCTCATTAAAATCAAATAAAGTATCTTTTGTAAGTAAATCACATAAAGGAGAGGCAATCTTTTAAAATCTTTAATAAATCTTCTATGAATCCCTACATGATGTAAAAATGACCTCACCTCCTTGATACATTTAGCATAGGGCAAAGATTGAAGGATGTCTGCTTTAACCTTATCAACCTCTAATCCCTTAGATGACACTATATGCTGTAGTACCAACCCTATGCTCCACCATGAAATGACACTTTCAAAAGTGAGCACTAAATTTGTCTTAACATAATGCTTGAGCACTGATGTGAGATGATGTAAGCATTCATCAAATGAATCACCATGTACCGTACAATCATATATGAAGACATTCATAATTTTTGCGATAAAATCAGATAAAATACTCATTATGCATGTTTGAAATGTAGTAGGAGCATTACAAAGACTAAACAGCATCCTTCTAAAAGCACAGGAGCTAAAAAGATATATAGGTCAAAGTGGTATTATCCTGAGCCTCAAGAGCTATAGGGACCTAAATACAACCTGAGTCTCCATCAAGAAAGCAATAGTGTGTCCTCCCAGTTGATCTCTATAACATTTGATCCATTAAGGGCAGGGGAAAATGATCTTTCTTTGTGGCTTTGTTTAGCTTTCTATATTCAATACACACTCTCTAGCCACTCTGAACTCTAGTAGGTACTAACTCGCCTTCTGACCGACTGTCGTCCCCCCTTTTAGGAACCACATGGACAGGACTAACCTACTCAAAATTAGCTATGGGTTATAACAGTCCATTATCTGACCACTTAAGAATTTCTTTTTGAGCTACCTCCATCATAGGTGGATTCAGCCTTTGTGGATGATCTCTTTTAGGCTTAGCACTTGATCCGAATGTGATTTTAAGTGAACATAACATAAGGCTAAGTCATTGAAGGTCTACTAAAGTCAACCCTGACACTTCATTATGTTCTCTAAGCACTCTAGTAAGTTTATCCTCTTGTTTAGATGTAAGTGCATTAGAGATTGTAATAGGTAAAGTCTCTTCATCCCCTAAATAAGCATACTTATGATTCTCAAGCAATGGTTTCAGTTATATTTTAGGGGGTAAAATGCGATAGGGTAGTAACTTTGTGTAACCTTGGGCCAGTTCTAGATTCTTAGGACTATAAATTACATGCAGTTCCAACAAGGACTCTACGCTATGTACTACTACATCATCATCAACATGGTATGGCATGTTTTAAAACACACATTGATCGAAACCTTGAATAAGCATAGGTAATAGTTCATCTTCATAAGGCAATTCATAAACATCTAGGATAATTCATCAATCAGGGAAGTGTTGAAGGAACATAGGCTCAACAACCCTAAACTAAACAAGGACCAA
>NCQV01065969.1:4241-14774 GCA_002740545.1 Lophocereus schottii
ATGAAGGAGCTGCTGGGTGATGATGCGGGTTGTGGCCGCTATTGGTGAACAGGCCCATTTCAGGCTGTGCCAATAAGCCCAAACGCCTGTTTCTTTTTTTTTGGATCTCCTAGGCTTAGATGCTGGGCATTGCACATGTGTCCGAGTAGAGTTTATCAATTTCGTTTACAAATTCCTTTATTTGATTTTCACCTGAAAATCACATTAAATATGCATTGTTCTCTATTAAAATATATTCTAATGACTTAAAAATGTAAAATGAAGGATGAAATTACATATAAAACATAAATTATTAGCCCCCACTTCCTATTTTTGCTTTTTTTGGCCAACTAATTAGTGTAACGGCGGCGTTTCACTTTCAGCCATCAGCTTTTTTTAAAGAAAAAAGCAATCGATGACCTTTTTGCAGAGAAAAGGAAGAAGGACCAAATGTAACCATGGAGCTCGTCTGGCAAAATAGAGTTGTTGCTCGGGCTGCCAACAGCTAATTCTTGTTCTTTGCATTTTTTTAATCCTTTGTAAATACTACATTTCACTTGTGAAAAATCACACACAAAAAAACTCAATCTCACATTCTGTGGAAAATTTGTGAAGTGGTAAAAGAGGGTTGTTAGCAAAGAAGAAAAGACGGAAGTTTGGTATTTTGTAAGTAATTCTAGTGATTCAACTTTAGTGTTTATTGATATTCATATGTTTGTTTATGAAATTTCTAATGGTATATTTTAATTAATTCATTATTGTTAATTTAATTTTTGTAGATACATTTGAACCGCAATTCAACTAATCCATCAAATGAAGCAATTTGAAAATCATTCTTCTAATTGTAAGTTAATGTTAAAATTATTGTTATTATCTTAATATTATTGTCGTATTTATGTGTTAATAAATAATGACAGGCTTAATCGTGTTAAGTTTTGGTTAACATATATATGCAACTAAAATTTTGAATTATAATGATAATTTATATGTGAATGGTTAAGTTACGAAATGTTTAATTTAATGTTAAATTTTTATGTGGTAATGATAATTTATATGACATGCCTTCTTTGGGATGTCAGGAAGTATTAACGACATAAACGTCCTTCACCATTTCTTAGTGTTTGATGAGTTGCATCAAAATTTTGCACCAAAATGCGAGTATATCGTCAATGATCATAAGTATAAAATCGAATACTATTTACCGGATGGTATTTATCCAAAGTCGCGACATTTGTGAAAACTCTCTCTCTTCCGCAAAGTCCAAAGACAAAATTATTCGCTTAACACCAAGCGGTAGTTAGAAAGGATGTCGAACGAGCCTTTTGTGTGCCACGACTGCCATAGTTCATGGCCCTACTCAACACATGAAGGAGAAAGTCACGGCACTAATAATAAAAGCATATGCAATACTCCATGATATGATTGTTAAGGATGAGTGAGATTCCAACTCATGTTTTGTATTCAATTTAAGTCAACTCTTCTTGTTTTTTTTCTAGTTAAGCTATTGTAATTTTTTTAAAGTCGAACTATTGTACAGGGCACTACTTGTATTAATGAAAATTATTATATTGATGTATGGTATTTCATATATTAAATTTGCAATTATACTTATTAAAAAAAATTCACTATTATAGATTAATTATTCAATTTTTCAAAAAATATACAAATTATTTTTCTACAACTCATTCACACAAATAATAATACCAAATAAAAAAAGCTAAAACTAATTAAGTATTTTTAGTAGCAAAGTCTACAAAAAATATTTTATTTGGTAATCTAAGCTTGTGATCAATAAGATTTACAGAGAAGACAAAAAGTTAGATTGTGAGATGATAGAAAGAGTGCCCCACACTTGTGATTCAAAAGTATGAATCACCATTCACCAATGCAAATTGTGCAATAAAAATCATTGTACTTTCACCACTTTCGAATTTTCCCCCAGCTGGTTGGCACACGAGGTTGAGGATAATAACTTCTAGTATTGTAGAAAGATCCACACACAAAAAGTTAACACTTGTTTTTTTTCTTTGTGACAATGCAAATATATACCTCAAAAAGACTTTCTTCAAGGCTAAATGCAAAATGCCGAAACCCCATCCCCACCATCAAAATAATGATAAATGACATTTGCAACAGCAATACCACAAATAACAGCGTATACTGTGAAGAAAGATTTGCGAGCAAAAGGTTCAACCATGGTACTCTATAGTAAATGCATCACATAAAGCAAAATAACAGATGTCAACTCATGCTATCCCAGCAAATGGCATGTTGAGAATATTCTATTTGCGGCGGGACATCCCAATCCAAGTTGAAATTGGATGTTCTCTACTAATTGCACAGCCTTCCCTGGCATAAAACGATGCCCCAGTTAACATGCCATTAAACATCCCATCACAGGAATGCGTCCTTCTCGAGCAGTTTGAGAACCTCATGTTGATTGTTGAGTTTGGCTACCTCAATTGGCGTTTTACCATCAAGGTTCCGAAGAGTACTGTACAATCACAATGTAGTCTGAGTTTAGGAGACCAGCAACACATTGAGTCAACCGACAGCAGAGAACCGAAGCTAATTTGGACTTACACAGAGGCCCCATGCTCCAGTAGAAGTGCTACACATTCTTTCCTCCCATACCCAGCTGCATAGTGAAGGGCACTGTTTTTGTTCGTATCCAATGCATCCACTTTAGCTCCAGCGTCAAGAAGGACCTGGGCACACTTCACCTGAAATATGACAAGCAATCATTATGCTATGAAAAAAAAAAAAAAATACGTTGCCTGCTTTAGCTTTAGAAAATTAGGTTCATGTTCTAGCCTTTGTTCTTTATTTCTATTCTCTTCTGAGGAACTCAATCAGATATTAGAAACACAGATAGGTGTTGAGGGGGATCTACCATACCTCACCATATCCACAAGCAAAGTGCAACGCAGTCCTGCCTTCTGAATCTTCTTCATCTTTGTCACCACCAGCAGCCAAAGCATTCCGCAAACCCTACAATACAATAACTAGATTTTAAGGTCTTCGATTGCTTTACAATAAACTGGAAGAAGGCATTTCCGATTCGAACAATGACTCCGCAAAAAAGTTTTTTATCCACAAACTATATTCCACTTACTACGATTAATATAAGCTATGGCTTACCAAAATGTCAAACACCTTTCACCTAACACAACAGATATGCAAGTTTCCTCTGCATTCTAGACCTAAGATTGAATTCTGTCAAAATATTAGCAACGGAAATTTATCTTTCACTTGGGATTCTTTTTTTTTTTTTTTAGAGGGCCTATCTTCACCTCCACATCGCCAATACTAGCAGTGTGATGAATAATTGATTCCTCTTCTTCATTCCCAGCTTCTGCCTCATCAGGCCCAGGCAACTCAGAGGATGTAGCTCCACCAGAAATTGCAAGACCCATTGCTTCACCCAGTTTTTCAAGGACTTCCTTATCATTCCAATACCTGAAATGACAGAAGTGAAGTGCAAATGGGATAACGGAGGGAAAAGGGGAAGGGAAATGAAAACATAATGTCATATGGCAGTGGTTCTACAACAAATGAAATAACAAGATATATAGCCAAAAGGTTAAACCTCATCATGGCCGCAGGACCACCCTTCTCTATCTCTTCTAAAATGGGCTTCAGAGAACGATCCTCTTTGATACGTGCCATTCGTTCTTCTAACTGGTCCCTTTGGACTGGATTAACCAAATTCTCAAGCATGCCACACATTGACGGATCCTAAAAGAATATCACAAGCAGCTTGTAGTAGTAGGTGTGCAACAGCAAAAACATACCTTTTCTAAAAAAGAAGACCAACCTGCATCAAAGCACTACCAAGGCGCTCAGCCATGGCCATGAACTGAGGGTTCTGCATCACCTGTTGCATGGTGGAATAATATTGCTGTGTATCAAACTGTGGGACCCCTTCTTCAGCAGGAGCACCATGGAAGGTCTTTTGTAGTTGTTCAGCCATCTGGTTGAAAGCAGGATCTTTAGCTATTTGCTCAGCCAATTCCTTGATACTAGGATCCTGCATTTATCACAGCGAATGAATAAAGAATTATAAGCACAAGAATAGAAACCTAGGAAAACCCTAAATGCTATGTTATTTGGACTCTTCATTTTGCGTCAAGTACTCACGTCGGACACTCAACACTCGGACATAGGTAGGAACACTTGACCCTTCAGTTTAGACCTAAAATGTACGGCATCTTAAAAGAATTGCCAAGCCCATGACACCCATGTCTGATACTTCAAGAATAGTGGAGTCCGAGTAACATAGCTTAAATACCAAGTAACATAAGTCATAATTAGATTAGGAATTAGTCGCTTGTAATGCTGCTAACGGAAGGGGTTTTGCAAAAAAGAAATCAATTTCAATTACTAGCATTCTTCAGGGAGAATTCTGGAATTCGGGTTGCAACATGCAAGTTGGAGTTTTGCTTAATTAATATGCAATGATTAGATTGTGCAGTTCATAGATATGAAAGAAAGGACTATAGAAACAGAAAGGTAGCATACATTAAGCAAGCCTGCCATGGCTGAGAAATCAAAAGGATTTCCTGGAAATGCAACTCCTGGTGCAGCAGATGCTGTCTTTTGCCCTGATTGTGGCTCATCGGAAGATTTTTCTAATTTTGAACTTTTGGGTTCCAGGGGATCTGTATTTAGGTCAAGAAGCATAGTTGCTCATTAAAAAAGGTGGGAAAGAAACACACTTGCATGTAAACCATGAGCAGAGATAACATAAACAAATACAAAACCTAAATGGAAGGATTGACGTTACAGACAAGTAGACGACAAGACAGACCAAAATCTTGAAATTACTAAGGCTGGCTTACAATAAGAACAGAACCTTCAACGGACATAATATAAGAACAAGAAAACAAAATAATATCTAAGAGAGCCTTAAAAAAAAAAAAAAAACTATCCACAAAATGCCCACATAGACTTGCAAAAGAAATGAAGCAATCATATTTCCAAGGAATATCAGCTAGTAACCCTCTTGCAAACCTAACTGCGATATACCAACAGTCATCCAATTGCTTCATGCATCCTCTAAGAAAGCAGATTGAAGATCATTATGCTCCATAGTACTATTACTTCATGCATTGCATGCATGCCCTCGGCGTGGTTACCATAATTGCTGATCGCCACACCATCGACCAGTTGAACATCAGGATTCTTAAAATGCTCCGGGTCAATCAAATGTCGTCCCAATTAGGATTCTCACGTACTTTCTATACATTATGAAAGTTCAGTCAACTAACAAGAGGAGATTTACTAACAATACTTTTGAGCATATGCTGTAAGCGAGGATTTCCAAACTCAATAATGCCTCCACAGCGCATCCACCTGGTCAGCGGCTGTTTCATAGTAGGGAGACTGAGGTCCACGAAATTTTTTAAAACAATTATGCTTTTTACGTAAGGCATAATGACCCAAAGTAAGCCCATTAATCGCTCAGCCAGACAATATTTTAAGGATGAGTCCAGCAAAATTAGTTGGCTCGATAATGGTCAGCAGTCTTGTTTTGCGTTTGGTTAGCCTTTGGCTGCTAGACATAAGTGATTAGTGGTTAGCTCCTCAACTAGATGTTTAATTACAATAAGTGCTCAGCTACTGGTGTAGTGCATGAATGTAAAAATGACACAAAGCACCATATGTGTCATCCAACAACAAGCACAAGAGTAACAATAATAGTAACACCACCACCACCACCACCAACAATCATAATCATCATCATCATCATTCATGGATTCAAAAAGTTGTGAAACAGCTACATTGGAAGGGCCTGAAGTTGAGTGACCATCACATCAAAATACGTTAGATGGTTGTCGCATTAAAGCGATTTTGCAATACTGCAACTGAAATTGCATTTGAAACCCTTGATTATCATTATCGCCTATTAAAGCCCAAACCGACTCTCAACCCCCTCGCTCCCCTCCCTCTTCCTCCCTTTTTCTGCTCCCTCCTGTCCCCCATCCAATTGATAACACTATGAGTAAAGGAAAGGGCTAAAATTATCAAGGGAATCCATTATCGTTTATCCTTTAATGCCCATTGCATCATCCCAAATAATCAAATGAAAAATCCATCACCGCTTCACTAGAAAATTTTCAATGGTAAACAGTAAGAAATCAAATGGAAAACGAAAAATTTAGACAATCCAATCCAATCCAATGTCACCTGGCGAAGGGAAACCAAAAACACAAGAAATATGATCCGCATCAAGCTACTTTCATTACGCATGCACAAAGTAGAAGCAATTACATCATCTCAATATTTTCCCACCTTGACGTTTTCAAATTTATTTTTGCACACTCATTTTTTCCCCAGCTCTGATCGGTGTCCCAGCAATGTTAAATATCATGCGACTAGGCTAAAAATTGCGTAAATGCCTCCTCATTTGAAATAATAAGAAATGGTCAGACAGCACACTTGCCCAGATGACTTTGACAACAACGACATATGTGGATCGGGAAACCGCAGCTTTAGCAACAAAAAATGTAAATAAGTAACTTCACTCACGGGAACTTCCAGAAGTTGGCTCCTCATTCCCTGAGTTTGAAGCCATGAGATGCCCTCCTGAAGGCAAAGAAATTGGTCCAAGTTAGACGCTTACTACTTCACATATCGCCTATGAATAATAAAACCTATAATATTTCGGAGCATATATACATATTCAAATACAATCCTATAATAAGACCTAATCGAAAAACTCTGAAATCAGGCAAAGCATCATCGCAAAAGAAATCGGAAGAAATGGGCCAAAAAAGGGAGTAATTCCGATATATCAAACATGCCTAGCTGGCTGACAGCCGGCTACTCCAACTCCGGCGTATCTGCGACGGCACACGGCAATTCTGATGAGAGAGGAGAGAGAAGCAGAGAAACGAGAGAGAGAGAAGGTTTACCGGTTTGGTTTAGAAGAGCACCGGCAAGAGCTAAGACGAGAGCAGCCAGAAGGAGAGCGAATGGGAGTCCCAGGCATTTGAGTTTTGACGTGAAATGGATTCCAAACCAAAAGCCATACGTTACCTAGCTGGCCACCTTATCCGCAGTTCTATCGCCCCAAAATTCACTTCAGCCACACACGACACAACCGAACTCCCCCATACTTTATGTACACAGTTTGCTCATTTTTTTAGTCAAACTGCTTGTGTTTCATGCCCGTGTGCAAGGGACGGGTTGCTGAGATTTGTTATATTTTTAAGAATATTATTTATACATAAATAATAATTTAATTAATTTTTTTAATTTAAATTATGATAGTATTCAGTATTTACTTCAAGACAAAAAAAATTAGCGTTGTAGGCACCAGATATTTATGTCACTTTTTGTGAAAAATAATTATGATTAGAATTGTGGATATTATTATAGATTTTAGCTTTAATTTTCCCTCTCACATTTATTGTACATATGTGCTACCATTTTTTACTTAATTAGGGCATGTTCTTTTCGTTGGTAAATATCATTTTACAATTTCAATCAAAAAATTCCAACTTTAATTCATTTCAATCAATGTCAACCCACCTTAACAAAAAATACCAACTTCAACCTATCATTTAGAAAAAATATACCAGTTTCTTCTAACTTTAACCCACTTCAACCTCCTTCTACCCAAATAAAAAAATCAATTTTAACCAACTTCAATCAATTTTAACCAACTTCACCCATTTTTCAACTCATATTTTCCAACCAAAAGAACGAACCTTAACCTTAAGGAAAAAGAAAGATACAACTATTGTTAATATAATTGTTCATAAATTTAATACAAAGCCAAAGTTTCAGTATCTCTAAAACAATATTTGGTTGAATGTAAACAACCTTGCAAGATAAACAAGTTTGTGATTCTGTTTCTATTATCCTGTTTGGTTATATTAAAGTATTGTAAATAAAAAAATACCTTGTAATTATGATTATCATAAATTATGTAATCATAATTACATTACATTACATTCAACTAAATATCATATAAGAATGCATATATTTTAGTATTAACAATAAAAATTCAGGCAAAGTTTGCACAAGGTGGGGTCAAGCAATAATGTAAAAAAAAATTGGCAGCAATGTATATATTGTAATGGGAAATTTACATGAGGGTCATACTTTAGAAAAGCTTTTAACCAATTCATTTTTTTACAACAAATGGTTGTTGATTTTGGAGGGAAAGGCAAGTGGGGAAAAAATCAAAAGCAAATTCAATTACCAAAATACCTTTAATGAGTTATGCCTCCCTCTCTCTTTATCTGAAGGGTTTTCACTCTCTCTCTACTAAAACCTGGAACCCAAACCATGAGCCATCTGCCTCACATCTAAATTGAGGGTTTGGGTGAACTTCATACCATGCGGTCTCTCTCTCTCTCTCTCTATCTTTCTCTCTATAGCTGAATCTACTCCTGAAGTATGTGGTAGTGAGCAACTTTGCCTCAAATTTAGGAAAATCTTGCCCCTATTTCATCAACAATGCGTGATTGTGGGAGAAGAACTTGGTAAGGCAAGGTGTGTCGTTGTAGGTCTGACAGAGTGTAGAGGAAGGCTGGATTTGAGCTTGAAGTGTTTGGTGATGGTGGATACGTGAGGACGAAGGTCAGCCGTGAACTTGGAGGAGGAAAGGTTAGAACATCAAACGCGAGTAGACGACTGTAAGCAGCTTTGTAAACAGCAAGCATATGAAAATTAGTTATGGCTTTATGAGTTTGGTATGTGAAATGACGTTGTCATCACTATTTTTCAATATATGAAGGGTAAATGTTTGGGATTAAATATATGTCATGTTGTCGATCAATGTTTACCAGGGTAGCATAATAGTCGTTATTCTGTAAACCGAGTTATGGAAGTCACGGGGTGAGGGACGTAGCAGAATTAAAAGGGGAATGTACCTATTGTGGGTGAGGTACATAGATGTTGGTAATTACAGTGTGATAAAAGTACACATATAAAAATTGCTTAGCTTGTAGGCATTAAAATGAATGCGATGCAATGGGTTACCTTGTGTTGTAGGATTGCATGGCATAGTACACATGATAGCTCCTTTGGTAAATGGCGGTAAGGTAATTTATGTGAAGCCCCTCCCCAATAAAATACGGCTACTGCTGTAATGAACAGTGCATAGGTATTGATTCAAAATTTATTGTCACTGAGGTCCAGAGTTAAATGATGCATTGTTTTGGTTGTGAACCTATCATGCAATAAATGTATACCGTGGTAAACATGACGGAATACTTTAGTAAACGGTAGGAAGTATTTTGTATACAAATTTCATCCCATGTTGGGTGAATCATGGGGGAAGGGAATGTCATTGTGTATTAATTTAATGTGATGTGTAATGTGTTTGTTCCATTTATGTCTTATAGATGTACGGAATGGAGTTGCATAGTAGACAGGAACGAAATCGAAGCCCCATCGCACAAGCGGCAGACATGGATGAGGAGAATTCACATAACGAAAGTGAGAAAAGTGAATCTGCTTATGAGAATGAGGAGGGTGTCAATGGCATGAGTAAGCCGTCAATGTCGTTGGAGGAGGAAGGTACAAGCACCAGTGGGATGACCGAAGAACAGGCATCTCATTTACTTCTATGGTGTTTTTGTCATTTTAGTATGCCAATTAAATGTCCTTTACCATTGCCTTCGCCATCTCTTTACATGACACTATTACTTTATATTTGTGTTCACAATTGTATGTCCCTTGTTAGTAGTCCTAACTCTATTCCACTTGAAATTATTTACGTCGAATTTCATTATGGTTAACTCCTCTATATACTGGGATGTTTATGTATACTGCTATGTTATTAACTGCTTACGAATGTAAGAACTACATGATCAGTGGTGAACTACATAATTCATATAATGTACAACCATGTAGAGCATGACCTGACACTGAAACCCACATGTCATTCTCATACACGCATATTGTGGATACACTTTTGGACCAACCATCTCTAGTCCAACTCGCAAGGATAGTTTATGATGGGAAACTTCTCCCTTAAAAACAGTGAAGAACGGATTAATCGTATACTAGTAAACAGCCACGTCTAGTTTACTACCACTCGTATTTGATGGCTTTCTTGGGAACATTCAAACAGTGAATTACAATCAGGGTATTAGTTTCTGAACTAGTACTGGGTTTATCCATTTGAAAGCACAGTTTACCAGGGCCAACTTGTCAATTCCGTTGGGTGAACATGGACAGCGACCTGCAGTCATTTAACATACAAAGATTGAGTTGAAGATAAACCAAACATGTTGGTTATCCTATGGCATCTTTACCATTGTCGCTACCACAGAAAATGTAGACCACAGTCACCAACAATGACTACACCAATTATATCTTAGGGCAAATAACCAATTTGTGCATTAATGAAATTGTACAACACAACCTCATGTCCTACTTACGCACGGAACATAGAAACCATCCAAATAAATATTCAACATCCACAACATCGCCTTCGTAGCTTGTATCAAAATTAGCACGAGGATTATGACAGGTGCACCTCGTATGTCCAACTTCGCTGCATTTTGAGCATCTTTGAGATTTTGTTCCCTATGT
>NCQV01065985.1:0-13555 GCA_002740545.1 Lophocereus schottii
AGGAAAAGGAGGAGGGAGAAGGAGCAAAGGAAGGAACGAAGGAAACAGATAAGGGGCAGAGCACTTGTAACCTCTTGCAAGTTTTAATTGCAAACATCAAATTATGACAGGGTGTTGGTCTTGAAGGCTGTAACATCTCATCGTAATTTGTCCCCTTTGCTTGTCCTTTCCTCTGCCATCGCTCAGAAGCTATGGAGGCCTTCTGATTTTGCTTTGGGATGCTTTCACCAATTTCCTTTTGGCTTTCTTTTCCCCTTTTTTTTATACTTTCACCAATTTCCTTTTGGCTTTCTTTTCCCCCTTTTTTTTAGCCCTTTGATTTTGTTTTGTTTTTCTTTTTCTAAGCATTTTTGTGTTGGCCCTATGTAGTCCTACAATAGTTGGTCCTTAAATCAAATTCAGTTGTGCTAAGATTCTTTTTTTTTTTGAACCCTATTCCTCTTTTCTCTAGAGAACTTAAATTAATATTTCTTTCTCCTTTTTTTCAAGAAGTTGCTGAATCATCTGCTCCACCTATTAGCTCGCACGTGAGGTCGACTTTTAAGACGAGGAATCGTTTCTTCCCGGAAATTTGATTTTTCGCAGGAGACTCCCTTATTTAATCTAATTAGGTTCGACTTGTGTTTCTCCCTTCCAACTACGATTTCTTCAATTAGATCACGAAGTGAGGTCGACTCTTAAGACGATGAATCATTTCTCCCTGTAGATTCAATTTTTTCGTAGAAGATTCCCTCACTTAATCTAATTGAAGTCGACTTACTTTTTTTTCTTCACCATGGTGCATTTTCTAGATTCATCCTTAAACTCCAAGAAGCCAAAGCTTACCATCTTGGAAAGAGAAGACGATTCGATTGAAGAAGGCGTAACTCTCCGCGTAGATATGCCAATACTCCTACTGTCCAGACGCACTTTGCTTCATAATTACCTTGTAGATTCATGCTGAAGTGTAGAATCTACCCGCGACATACAAAGATCCGATGGAGTCATCTCATCTTTGTGGGTCTTGAAGCTCAGCTCGCCATTATTTGGATCTTCTACCCCTTCTCAAAAAGCAGCACCCTTACTCCGACATCGCATCATGGATGGAACCATGTCTTGGGGAAGTTTTTCACCTTGTTTCTCCGATAACTTCTTCATACCATGTTATTGGGAGTGGCTTGAAGACGTTCTTGGCCGCAACAAAGAAAGACTTATGGAATGGAGGCTCTACGACGGCTTGTATACATCATTGTTCTCCTACAACATGAGTCTCACCGTTTTCAAAGCATTCTGCGAACTGTGGTGCCATACTACCAACACCTTTTGCACAGAGAGCGGTGACATGTCAATCTCCTTATGGGATTTGTGGGTTGTAGGTAGACTTCCAGTTGACGGCGCTTACTATGAAGAAGTTATTCCATCTGCCCGAGAGCTTCTTTCAGCAGGACATAGAAATGATAACATTCCCGCGACGTGCATGTTCCTTTTCTCTGCGTTCCACAAACTATGCCAAGATGTTCATGGTGTCGTTCAACTTTCTGCTTCTGAATAGATATGCTTTTGGTTTCGAGGGCAATAGATTTACACACCTCCTCCCAGTCGTAACAACAGAAAGCGAGTTAAAGCTCCGATAAACACATCATGTTCGTCTAGCTTAATTGCTCCTCGCACAGCGTGAACCAAGAGAGAAAAGGAGCCTTTTGTGATGCTCAACATTCCTGAGACCCTGATCGAAGAGACCTACCTTGCCGCCCTTATTTCCTGTTGGTTGTGTTCATTTGTGTTACCAATTGAAGCAGTGTGCCTTATTCGCCCAGCTGTGTTCATAGCTGCAAGCAAACTTGCTCACGGGGAATGTCTGAACCTAGCAATTCCCACTTTAGCCAGCATTTATCGGGGGTTAAACAGCATTTCTATGGCTCGGAGCCTGAATAAGTTGGAAATAATTTTTCCCATTCACTATATTTATGGACTGTTAGGGACTTACTTCCAAACTTATATTGATCACCCCCACCATCCCCATGGCCATCCTAAGATGGTGAGATTCTCTGGTGAAAAGACGAATCGAGCCCCGACATACAAGAAGCTCGAGAGCAATTGAAATGCAAGGATCCGTCTGTCATGTACTCTAATGCTCTTATGAATGATACATCGATGACCTTGATTGACACCCAGAATTTATCTCCAAGTTGGAGAACATATTTGATTTGTCCTCGTTCTGGGTTTCTGACCTTGCGGCAAGGAAGGACAATTGTGATTGAGCCGTACTTCCCTTGTAAGTTTGGATGACACTTTGGCTTTTATCAAGATGTACTCTGTGAGCCACGAATGAATGATCGGGAAGGCACCTTATAGGATGTAGCTCGCTATTGGCTTAACCTGACATAACACATAACAAAGTCTAGCGTGACAATTCCTGCTCCCCCTGATTAGAAGTCTACACTGGTCACTATTGCATATGCTAATTGGTGGCAATCTTCACAAGGTGATCTTTTCTCTCAAGGACCTGAATATCCTAGAGGTGAGACTGCAACCACGAAAAATTTCTAAAGTAAGATTTGTTGACGATGCATCTGCCCTAGTTGCCACTTCTGGAAAGGTGAGTGCACCTAAGCCAACCATGCAACAACCTAATGAACATGCCCTATCCCTGGCTGAGCTTAGAAGGGAAGGAGGTGATAGTTCGTCATTGGGAGCAAATGCATCTTCTTAGAAAAGCAGAAGTTGCTTGCCTAGTAAGGAGAAGATTGAAGCCTTGAGAGGCTTAGGTATCAGATCTTCTGCTAGTGGAGAGAAGAATTTATCAGCCTTAAAGAGCAATCCAGACAGTATAATCAAGCTGCCTAGTTCCAAGGACAAGTCTAATTGTGCGAGAAGCTCATTAAAATCAAAGAGAAAAGAAAAGAAGGAGGTGCATCTTATTATCCTTCCCCCTTTCCCTTCATTTTTTGTCATTTGTTCCCCCCCTCTTTTGACTTAATCATCCTTTTATATAGGGATAGACTGCCGAAGTCGAAGATAGACTACCAAAGTCGAAGATGGACTTAAGGCTGCATTTGGCAATAAAGATAGTGAAGCCACCTTGATTGTGCCTGATACTAAGTCAGCCAAGGAGGATTCTATTAACATAATGCCATCGCTAGTGAAACAAGCACAGCGTTGTCAATCACCTACCCCCTCTGTTGTAACCTACTTCCCTGGGAGAATTGCCTCTAGTGTGCTTAACAACCTAGCCTCGAGTGTGAAGTAACGTTTTCAACAACAGTTGAAAAAGTCTGTCCCAAAGACAGAAGCTGACATCGCAAACATCCGCCAGGAAGCCAAAAAGATATATGAAACCTTATCATCCTTCCACGCAGATTATTTGGAGCTAAAGAATACTATTAAGGCATATCTGAATGAAGTTGGTTAGTACCTGAAGTTGAAAGGCTAATTAGAAGGTCGGACTCATACCGAAGATATGCTAAACAAGTGAACGACCCTGTTAGACAAACTTAGGGAGGCACGGGCATTAGTGGAAAAGGTTGGCGCATAGTTTGATAAGGCAACCATTGCTATCGACCAAGCTCATAAGCGAAGGAAGCTACTTAAGGTTGATCATGAACGTGCAAAAGTGAATGAGCTGGAATTGCAAGGTAAATTAGTAGAGACTGAAGCCTCATTGAAGAAAGCCAGAGATGATGTATATCTTCTTGAAAGAGAGGTTGCTGAATTGGATGTTGCCCCCTAAATTATGGCAGAAGAAATGGCTCAAGTTAAAGCAATAAAGAAACGTGCCCAAGAACTAGTGGCCGCACTTGATACCTAGACCATATCTAGACCTAGGCCATATCTAGTGGCTTTGTTGTAGATTTTTTTTTTGTGTTGTGCAACTTGTTGTTTCCTTTTTTTTTTGGGACTCAGCATAGTCTTTTGGAATTGATTTTGATATATTGCAATAAGATGAATCTTTTAATTCAAGTTCATGCAATAATATATAATAATAGAAAACGGCCAAAGCCAACGAGCACCAACAAAATTTATTCACCCCCTTTTTTTTCATAGCTGTACTAATATGCCCAAGTTGCCTACATACCTAAAGGGGATGTAATGCTCTAAAGGATCAAGCCATACATAGTTCAAGGACATAACATTTTTTTGTTTGTTTCGTTTTGTCGTTCACAGTTTAGACTCTTGCGGGCCGGGAGTAGAACAAAGTTTTTTTTTCCTTATTTATTTTGCATGAATGAGCAGTTTAGAGTCTTTTTTAGGAGCTTACAAGTACCAATGCATCAAGGATGGTAAAGCTTCAGAAACTTGCCATTTATAGGACCTACTAGCACTCCCTCACTGCTTACTATTTTATAAGCGCCGTTTGTGTAAGCTTCTCGGACCACATAAGGATCATACCACTTGGAAGTGAACTTGCTTTCAATCTTGCATGGGTAATGATTGGCCTCCTTACCGCGAGCACTTGATCTCCGACTTGAAATGCACGTGGGCGTACCTTTTTGTTGAATGCTTGTGATAAACGAGCTTGATAGCATTCTAATTTTATTGGGCTCAGAGTTTTTTCTCATCAAGAGGCTCAAGCTCTGCCAGGCGAAGCTTGTGATTTTCATCTTTGGTCAAACCTTCCTGTATGGCAATATGGAGTGAAGGAATTTGGAGTGGAGATCCAAAGGCAATACTGCTTCGACCCCATACACCAGAGTGAAAGGAGTTGATTGGGTCGGCGCTTTGTACGTGGTTCTGTACGCCCAAAGAGCTTCCCCTAACTTTTCATGCCAATCGCATTTTGACTTTGCCACCACTTGGCTTAGTAAGTTGCAAAGTGTCTTATTAAAGGCTTCCGCCAACCCGTCTGCAGGTGCATTGCACATTGAAGATTTATGCTGGGCAAACTTAAACTTTTCGCAAAGGGCGGTCACCAGCTTGTTGACAAATGGTTTGCCATTGTCAGTGATAATATATCGAAGCACGCTATATCGGTGGATGATATGAGTTCGAATAAAATCAAGGACATTTTCTTTTTTGACCTCCCTCAGTGGGATTGCTTTTGCCCATTTGGAAAAGTAGTCAGTTGCCGCCAAGATGTATGAGTAGCTAGCAGAAGATTTTAGAGTGATAGGGCCCACAACATCAAGCCCCTAAGTTCTAAATGGCCAAGATGCCATAGTTGGATGGAGTGGCTCCGGAGGTTGATGAATAAAATTTGTATGAAACTGGCAAGGCTTGTAACACCCGGGATTTTTATCCCCCTTCGTTAAGTCGATCCTGCTATTTTATATCGTTATAAATTGAAATAATATCAACGCGTCTACTTAAGTGCTATTTTTATTGAAAAGAATATTATTCTTATTTTATTGTTATGGAAGATTATATCAGGCACTACATTGCGTAGATTCCAAATATAATTGGACTGGGGAACCTTGGGACTAGTCCTACAATCTAATGAATCAAACCTTGGGAATAAGTTATGATGTGATAAGTGGATAAGCTCGTATTAATTATGATATGATGAGGTAATTATCCTAAACAAAAGAAAAAGGAAAAAGAAAAAAATTAAAAAGGGGCAAGCCCCTGTTTTTCTGGGAAGAACACTACCCGTGGGGGGGTGTTATCAACAGCCCAACACCCCGAGAGAGAGGGAGAGACTGAAACAGGGGAGGGGCCTGGCCGGATGGTGCGGTGGCAGTGGTCACACTGGCAAACGACTGGTCGCCCCCCGCCGCGATAATTAGCAGAGAAGCAGAGAGAGGGAGCTCGAGCCAATGAGATGGGCCGGCTAGGCGTTAGTGATGGCCCTAGTCGGCGGCGAGGCACCGGCGGACTTGAGTCCGGCGACCAATGGGTTTCCTCTTCCTCCTATTTATTGATGATTTCGATGAAATTTATTGATTTTTGATTATAGTTCGTTCAAATTGAATTTGACCTAATTATCAGTGATTCGAGGAATAAAGTTTATCGATTCTATAGTTTATTGATCATATGAAATCCCTTGCTTATGTAGAGTTTACCGATTATATATAGTTTATCAATTATATAAGAGTTATTGATTATATACAGTGTATCGATTATATAGTTTATCGATATTTGTAGTACATCGAACACAAATACATATATATGTTTATCGATTATATGTGACTTAGCAATTATACGAAGCTTATTGTTTATATGCAGTCTAGCGATTACATGAAGTTTATCGATTATGTGAAATTTATCGATCATCTAAAGTTTCCCGATGATATGAACTTCATTGATTATATAAAATTTATCGATTATTGAAAGTTTATTGAAAATATATCGATTATTGCAAGTTTATGGAAAGTTTATTGATTATTGAAAGTTTATTAAAAATATATCGATTATTGCAAGTTTATGGAAAGTTTATCAATTATTGAAAGTTGACAGAAAATATACAAGTTTATGGAAAGTTTATTGATTATTGAAAGCTTATTGAAAATATATTGATTGTTGCAAGTTTATGGAAAGTTTATCGATTATTGAAAGTTTATAGAAAATATACCGATTATTGCAGGGTTATGAAAAGTTTACTGATTATTGAAAGTTTAATGAAAGTATATTGATTATCGAAAATTTATTAAAAGGCCATTGATTATCAATAATTGAGTAATTGTCAAGTAAACTGAAAGATGCCTAATATATAGGTTGTAAGTACTGAACAAAAGTTTATCGATTATATGTTTATAGTGATGGGTATTGTTTATGTGTACAAAGCTTGAATTAACGATACCTCCTCTATTTATAGTGGTTATATGCTTAATGATATTATTTGTATGATTACATAGAAATGTTCATAATTCAGGAAGTTTGAACAGAGGGAATTGAAAAGTAAATCAAATGATTGTATCGATTGCAATCGTGGTAGTTGCGTTATAGTTGGGAAATTGGTCAATGATATGATTTCATGACGTGACTATACGTGCTATGTGAAATCCTTTTCCCTTAAATTAATAAATGCATGGGATGACATTGATTTCAAAGTGTCTCTAAATGTTCATCGGTTGTCTGTTTAATTGATGAGTTCTTGGTGACGAAATAATCCTAAATCATCGGACTGCTCAATTGAATGAAGCAAGAGACCAGTCAATAGGTCTAGGAATCCCTTTCAGAAAGGACTTAAGTATTGAGCATCCGATTATATCATATCCATTGCTATGGTCAATGTAGGGAACCCAGTACCCTTTTATCTAAGTTTACATGAGAAGCTCAAAGTTAAGTGTTTATTGTTCTGCAAGAAGGCAGAAATTCAAGTTCAATGATTCATTGTCTACCAGAAGGTAGAAATTCAAGTTTAATATTTATCGTTCTGCCAGAGGGCAGAAATGCAAGTTCAATGACTCATTGTCTGCCATAAGGCAGAAATTCAAGTTCAGTGATTTATTGTCTACCAAAAGGCAGAAATTCAAGTTCAGAGATTCATTGCTCTGCCAGAAGGTAGAAATTCGAGTTCAATGATTCATTGTTTGCCAAAAGGCAGAAATTAAGTTCAGTAATTCAATGTTCCGCCAGAAGGCAGGGAATGCAAAGTTCAGTGATTTAGTAATCCAAAGTTCAAAGTTTCATAGTTCAGCCAGTAGGCATAAGTTACAAAGTTTAATGTCTCATAGTCTAGTTAATAGAAAGAAAATTCAAAGTACATATGTCCTATAGTTCTGCCAACAGGCAGTAGAATCAAAGTCATACATTATAAGCCTGTCAACTGGCAGGAAAACTAGGTCAAGGGGACTCCTAGTGCATATGATGGTTTACAGAATGGGATACTTTTAATAAATGGACGTGTGATTTACAGCAGAGTCTAGTCAACTTCTATGTTCAATGTGTAGTGTGTAGTGTTTAATATTCAATATTCATTGTATACTATTCATAGATTTTACGAATTCATAGTTCATACAAATCTAATGTTCCATGGCCAATGTTTAAGGTGCAATGTCTAATATTTAATGTTCATTGTTTATTGTTCAACGTGAAAAGTTTAATATTCAATGTTTGTTGTGTATTGTTTAACGTGTAAAAGTTTAATATTCAGTGTTCATTGTTTATTGTTCAATGTGCAATGTTAACATTCAATGCGTTTCAATGACTCTTTACGTTATAGATTATATGAGATGAAACAAGCCTCAAGGACATAATACCCATATGTGTAAGGTTTAGTAATTGGTCCAAATACTATTGCTCTTTGATTGTGATTTGAATACGTTGCAAGGTAAGTGAATTTCTTCAAAAGGGAAGGAACTACAAATGACTTTTGTAAGTATTATTGTACTTTAAATACTGTTTGAGAGAGGGGGTTATCCACTAGGCGATAAATGCTCATTCCTATCTATTATTGTTCTCTTCCCAGGTTTCTAGATGACAGGTAAAAAGATCAGGCTAAGTAAGCCAAGTTGGATTATTGCTGTTCTAGGAGCAAAGTTGTCTGCTCTATATGTGTGAGCTGCAATTGTATTGTTAGGTAATTTAAGTCCTTGTGTGCCTGTGTTGCATATCATCTAGAGTCGCTCTGTACGGTCATGTGAATCGATCATCATTTAGCCAAAGTTGTTTATAGTTGGGATGTAACCCCTGTACTCCGGTCGTGTGGTCTATGGAGTTGTATTTTTATTGTTCCATTGTTTTAGTATTGAGCTGCGCTGGTTGATATGCTCCGGGCGGGTGACCCATAAAGTCGTGAACTCCAGTGGATAGCCATTGAGTTGGTTTTATTATTGCGTTTAATTGCAGGAAATTTAATGTAAGGCTTTAAGCCTAGGAAACGGTTAGTTTTCAGGGGAAATTCTGTCTGTTTCGTCCCAGAATTTAAAGAAAAATAAGGCACAACGTTAACGCTCCTAGCCTTAGGGTTGGGGGCGTTACAGATGGTATCAGAGCAAAGTCCTGCAACCATAGGGTGCGACCTAAGTCTTGCATTGCATATAGTTGTCCAAGAATGCTTTATGATAAGGTGCTATTTGATGTGCCCTTCTGTGCAAATGTGCTTTGTTATGAAAGTCATTGTGTTTAGCTGGCTATGTCTGGCTTCAGTAAGCTGCTCGATTGAAAGAATGGGTCGCTTGCTAGAGCATTGGCTGGATAGTTTGTGTTCATGTGATTGAGCTGGGGGTTAGCCCGATAATGCTAGCCTGGTATGTGCGCTTTAGTGATTTAAAGCAGAGGTTCCAAGTACGTTTAATTTTGACTCGAATGGTTGAAAATGTTTGAGTTCCAAGCTCATCCTTGCCTCTAGGGTACAATTTGCTCATCAGGCCTTATGGAGCGAGCAGACGTACTGAATGGTTAGTAGGGAAAAGGGCTAGAAGCAGCCAAATCACTTTTCTATAGAACCCTAGAGACATTGAAAGTCAAGGTCTCCCTAGTCAGTGAGTTAAAGGTTTTGCTTCGTATTGAAAGATGTTACTACTGTGTCTAAAGGCGTGCATTGTATTGTAATGATGTTTTCGATGCTTACCTGTTAAGATGCTTGCTGTGTTAATGATAAGTTGTAAGTGATCAGTGATTACTTCCCTTGACTGAAAGTGTTTTTGGACAATATCCTATTATGTTATGTGTATGTCAAGGGAACTAAACAAGAACCTTATAAGCGTGCAAGTCAACACGAGTGCAATCGATGCTCAGATGTGGCCTTAATTTGGATTGTGACGTATATAGGGAGACACCCTTGTAACCCAGCATGTAATCACTGCTACCCTTGAGCTAGCTCAGCGTTATGCTCGCTGTGGCATGCGACGCTGCCCATATTATAGGCCTAATGAGGTATTGGCAATATCAACCCTGATACACCTCCAATGGTGGTAAAGGAAAGAGTCTGACAGACTTTGGAATTGTTATGCTACATGAATCATCTTGCTACTACCCTAGGCAAGGATTTATGCTTTTTCAACATTGCTTTGCAATAACACCAAGTGCAGCAGTTGGAATACCTCATAGTAGAAGATAGAACCTTTCCATCCGTACTAAGAGTATCTCGAACCCCTACAATTCCCTTAAGGGACAAATGCATTGCAAAGCTTCAATGAATGCCTATAAGACCATTGATGTCATTGTTTTTACTCTTGATTAGCTGTTTAATGGCTAATTTTTAATGATATCGGACAAGTCCCATGACACACTTACGACTCTAGATTGTATAAGAGGGTTGCAATCAAATATACTCTCGTATAGATGCCCTTTGTGCGGCATTATTAGGAGCCTATGTGCTTTGAAGCATAATTATAGCAATATGACCAATGTGAGGACCCTGAAAGCTGGTATAGTTACACGAAATCCTATATATGGTCACTTGTATGTCTTATAAGTGGATGGTTTACAAAGTAAATCATTTGGTGCTTGTTTAACTTGCATTTGACTGGTATATTATTGAATTGAACAACTGAGTGTTTCTTCATAGAGACGTCATTGCCTAATCATTATATTGCATTTAGCCATTCTATTGGGGAGGTGAATGTCTGGCTGTGCGCCTACTTCATAGCATAAATGCCCGATTGTGGTCCTTAACATTTAAATGCTTCCATTTGCATGCATCATTGAATGGTATGCTGATGGAAAAGAATTACACATCTTGTATCTGAACTCATACCAATGTTCTTATGCATGACTGAGTGGCCAGTTGCTCACATGTCTAGTGAAAGTATATGGTGAACATAGGAATTTACAGTCGCACTCAGTTGCCTTGTATATTTTATGCTTTGGCCATACCAGATGCTAACGTACTTGTGACCGTACTTGAATGCGCATCTCTAAGAGCATGTGTATGAATATGTGAAAAATAAACCCTCATAAGATTCAATTGAGTATTTGGCCTAATGTGACTGAGCCATTTTGCATCATGTATTACATAATGAGCTTTATGTGATATATGGTAGATTTCATAGAAAACCATGGACAGTGCCCTACTGCCAATGCTATCCCATATACCCTGGCCATTGGGTTTGAATTTCTCCCCCATCCAGTTGTCTGGTGGCGAGACATGACACCATTTTGCATATTATCCCTACCATTTCTTGAGATTTGCCTAGATATGCACGTACTTGCACATGAATACCATATATATAATGGTTGAACTTAGGTTCATGTCGTATAACCCTTTATTACGTTGTGAAGCATGGTTGTCAATATTAGCAGTTGAAATAATAATTGTATACGCGCTGGACTGCTTTATATTTTATGACTCTTGGGCTGCAAGTATTGAATTATTGATTCCATGAGATGTTGTAATGTGAAAGTGGTCCTACGTCATGCTATGTGATACCCTTATCATTCTAGAGTGCCATTGGAATCTTAAGGATAACCGTTCGAAGCCCAAAAGAGATTTGAAACCATGTCTTTGAATGAATTACCCATGTACGACCCTTGATAGTTATGACCTGATGTCATACCCTTGGGCGCCAACTCAAGGTGATGCATGTGCATAGAGTTCCTTGCCCCGATATGATGGGTGGTTAGAAGATTCAGAGTCTGTGTTCCTTACAAGTGCAAGTTTAATATGGTTTCCATGCCAACCTATTTGCCTTTCTCCGATGTGCTTTACCCTAGGCGCCTGAATAGACGCTTGAACAGTTGCCAAGATGGAGATTGGCTTCTGCAAGTACTTCTTGATTTTAATTCATTGTAAAGCAGTTTTTCTACTTATGCTCAGAGTTATGTAGAGTGTGCCATGTGAACACGCATGTGTGGGTGGTTTAACAATATACCCTGAAATTTTGAGGATGAAATTCTTTTTAAGGGAGGAAGGATGTAACACCCGGGATTTTTATCCCCCTTCGTCAAGTCGATCCTGCTATTTTATATCACTATAAATTGAAATAATATCAATGTGCCTACTTAAGTGCTATTTTTATTGAAAAGAATATTATTCTTATTTTATTGTTATGGGAGATTATATCTGGCACTACATTGCGTAGATTCTCGAATATAACTAGATTGGTGAACCTTGGAACTAGTCCTGCAATTTAATGAATCGAACCTTGGGAATAAATTATGATATGACAAGTGGATAAGCTCGTATTAATTATGATGTGATGAGGTAATTATCCAAAATAAAAGAAAAAGGAAAAAGAAAAAAAATTTAAAAAGGGATAAGCCCCTGCTTTTCTAGGAACAACACGACCCGTAGGGGGGTGTTCTCAACAGCCCAACACCCCGAGAGAGAGGGAGAGACCGAGACAAGGGACGGGCCTGGCCGGCCGGTGCGGTGGCAGTGGTCACATCGGCAAATGACCGGTCGCCGTCAGGCGCACGGCAGCACTGCCCCCCCCCCACCGCAACGGTTAGCAGAGAAGCAGAGAGAGGGAGCTCGAGCCAGTGAGATGGGCCGGCCAGGCGTCGGTGATGGCCCTAGTCGGCGGCAAGGCGCCGGCGGACTTGAGTCTGGCGACCGGTGGGTTTCCTCTTCCTCCTATTTATTGATAATTTCGATGAAATTTATTGATTTTTTATTATAGTTCGTTCAAATTGAATTCGACCTGATTATCAGTGATTCGAGGAATAAAGCTTATCGATTATATAGTTTATTGATTATATGAAATCCCTTGCTTATACAGAGTTTACCGATTATATATAGCTTATCAATTATATGAGATTTATTGATTATATATAGTGTATCAATTACACAGTTTATCGATATTTGCAGTACATCGAACACAAATACATATATATGTTTATCGATTATATGTGACTTAGCAATTATACGAGCTTATTGTTTATATGCAGTCTAGCGATTACATGAAGTTTATCGATTATGTGAAATTTATCGATCATCTAAAGTTTCCCGATGATATGAACTTCATTGATTATATAAAATTTATCGATTATTGAAAGTTTATTGAAAATATATCGATTATTGCAAGTTTATGAAAATTTTATTGATTATTGAAAGTTTATTGAAAATATATCAATTATTGTAGGTTTATGGAAAGTTTATCGAAAATATATCAATTATTGCAAGTTTATGGAAAGTTTATCGGTTATCCAAAGTTTATCAAAAATATATCGATTATTGCAGGGTTATGAAAAGTTTACTGATTATTGAAAGTGTATTGAAAGTATATTGATTATCGAAAATTTATTAAATGCCCATTGATTATCAATAATTGAGGAATTGTGAAGTAAACTGAAAGATGCCTAATATATAGGTTGTTCATACTGAACAAAAGTTTATCGATTATATGTTTATAGTGATGGGTATTGTTTATATGTATAAAGCTTGAATTACCAATACCTCCTCTGTTTATAGTGGCTATATGCTTAATGATATTATTTGTATGATTACATAGAAATGTTCATAATTCAGGAAGTTTGAACAGAGGGAATTGAAAAGTAAATCAAATGATTGTATCGATTGCAATCGTGTGAGTTGCGTTATAGTTGGGGAATTGGTCGATGATATGATTTCATAACGTGATTATACGTGCTATGTGAAATCCTTTTCCCCTGAATTAATGAATGCATGGGATGACATTGATTTTAAAGTGCCGCTAAATGCTCATCGGTTGTCTGTTTAATTCACGAGTTCTTGGTGACAAAATAATTCTAAATCATCGGACTGCTCAATTGAATGAAGCAGGAGACCAGTCAA
>NCQV01066012.1:0-11061 GCA_002740545.1 Lophocereus schottii
CATGACACCCAAAGCCTTGAAGCTGGATGTTCATATTCAAGGTGATGAGTTTCACGATTTTAAAAACTTTGCAATTATGCATAGAGTCTATTTCAGACTTATGTCTATAAACCTCAATACAAAATTTTTGAATCCCTTACCTTCAAACACAAAAGAAACATTTTTACTTCAAATTGAAGATGACAAAGCTTAAGTTTTTACTCCAAAACTTCTCAAATGGGATGAGATTACAATTCCAGAAGCTATTGAGCTTGAAGAAGCTCAACTTACTTCTATTGACAAATCGAGACAAATGAACGATATTGAGCAAATCATAGAAGAACCCGATGGCTGAGTTCTCTTACGATTCTGCTCATTTCGTGAACCTGCAAAGCTCCTTGGAACTTCTGCCAGTAGGAAATAATTTTCGATTTCAAAAGAATTCAAAAGACCAATAAAACCCCCAAAGAATTCTCCTCTAGTCTTTAATTCTAAGCCAACTTCTTCAAAAAAGAAGAAATTCAAAACGAAGCCAGTTGTTTGTTACAAATGTGGCAAACCAGGTTATAAAGCATTCCAATGCAAAACTGAACAAAAGATAAATGAGTTATATACTGATTAGTTTGAACTTCAAAAGAAGTTTCTCGCTATCTCAGCACAAAACTCATCTGATAGTGATAAAGAAGTTGATTACTATCAAAGCTCTAAGCAGGATGAATCAGATTATGATTCTTCCTCTATCAAAATAATCGATGTCATTACAAATAGAAATCAAAAAGAATTTCTGATTGATCTGATCGAAAATATTTCTGATGAAGAGATAAAAAAGGAGTATCTGAGCAAGCTTAAAGGCTTAATTCTTGAAGAAGCAAAGAAGGTCATTAAGTTTGATATCGAAACTCCTAGCCTGACAAAACTCTTCCAAAAGTATCCAATACCAAACCCTTACCAGCAATTCACTACAAAAGAGATCCAAATTGAAGTCAATTAGCTGAAAGCTCAAGTTTGAAATCTTAGACACGAGATCACCAATCTCAAACGTGCTGATTTAGAACTCCATATAAGACTTTCCATCATGGAAACACAAATTCCTGGTTCCTCCCATATTCAAGACAATTTTCAAAAATAGAAAACATCGCTGAGAATGAAGTTTCTTAAGAACAATTTCTTCATACAATTTCTCAAGTGACAATTTGAAAATGGTATTTTATGGTCAAAATAGTAGTCGATGATTTCTCTACAAATGCAATACCTCTCATTGACAATGGAGCTGACTAGAACTGCATACGTGAAGGAATCATTCCTGCTAAGTATTATGAAAGAACAAAAGAACAGTTGTGTAGTGCCAATTGAGAACCTTTGAACATCAGGTATAAGCTGAACAAAGGTTACATTCAAAACAATGGTTATTGCTTTAAAAATATTTTTCTGATTAAACAAAACATTACCCATGACATAATTCTTGGTACTCCATTTTTAACACATATTTATCCATTTTATGTTAATGAATGTAGTGTTCACACCGAGATTCTTGACAAACAAATCTCATTCAATTTTCTTTCTGCTGCTAAGCAACGCGAAGGTTCGCTTTTACAAAATTCTTCGATCTATAAACAAGTTAATCTTTTACTATTAAAACAAAATCAAATTTCCAATTTAAAGTACGAGATCTCTTACAAAGAATTAATGAACAGTTATTTCTTATCTCACTTACATTTCAGATTTTTTCCATCATCTGCGATGCTTTTGTGCTCCCCTATATAGGAGCCTTAGGTAAAATACCGAACCTTAGTATGATATACACACTAACATTGTTAGACAAGTCAAACAAAAAGTGGAGTCTTTACCATGTCTAGGTATTCCCCATCTCTCTGCATTCATGATTGTAGAAACAGATGCATCTGATATAAATTATGGAGGAATCCTTAAACAGAGAATGCATGATAAAGAACAGTTTGTTCGATATTATTATGACATTTGGCTCGGTCCATAACAAAATTATTCTACTATTAAAAGAGCAATTTCATCTATTGTACTTTGTATTTCCACATTTCAAGATGATCTATTTTACAAAAAAATTTTGGTTCGAATTGATTGCGAATCTGCAAAAGATGTTTTACAAAAAGATCTAAAAATTTAAGTTTCAAAAGAAATCTTTGCCAGATGGCAAGCAATTTTATCTTCATTTGATCTCGAAATTGAATTCAACAAAGGAGAGAACAATTCTTTACCAGATTTCCTTACAAGGGAGTTTTTCCAAGGAAGAAGTGACAAAGCTCATTCCTTGCAGGTTTCATAATGAGCAGAGAAGACAAAGACGAAGGTTTACAATTGGATAAATTTGTTCCCACACAAAAACACATGCAAATGACAAATTAGCCCATGAGTCTCTTCTTTTCTACCTTCGTGACCATGAACTCTACTATACATCATTTTATGGACCAAGATACAATGAAAGTGCCATCTTTATTGATTATTAGGAATGGTATAATTCTACTAAAATACCATTTTACCAATATCTCAAAATTATCAAGGCTTGCCAGACACTTGTTCAAGATGTTAACAATCACCCAGTACTTATCATTATGCCCACTGTGTATGTTGAATCCTTTCAAAGGTTCCACAAACAGTTTGAATATTGGACAGCCTTTGAACCTCATATTTTTCAATTTGTTTCCAAAATATTCCCAGATGTTCACATTTGCCCTTTGATAAAAGCAATACACATGTTTTAATGCCATTAAGGCATCCTATACAATTTGACACTTCTGACCTTATCCACACAAAGAATGGGTTACGCTGAAGGTTTCTATAAGATAATGACTCCCACGTTTGCTACTAGCTAGAGTCTCCTATAAAACCCAAGATTGAAGATCTTCAAGACTCTCAAGATCCTTAGGATCCATGACAAAACAAAAGAAAAGATTCTGCAAAGGTCTTGGAATTTGGCAAAAGTAAGAGCCATTACAGTAGACAAAATTTTTATTTTGCAGGTAAAGACAAAACTATTGACAGACACTATTCACTATAGTTCCCCGACATTTCAATGTTCATCTATAGTATCGACAAGTTACTATTCGTGAACAGTTCTCAGGGACAAAATTTTCAAAAGTTGCGCAGTACAAAGTTGTTACCTTTTGACAATTGCGACTCAACTTTTGGTGCATGACAAATGAAGACAATTAAGCATCATTACGCCTCCATTATTGAGCTCCTTCCATCCCTATATAAGGCAGACATTTCCATTCGAACAAAGCATCACAAATGATTGAAAATTCAGGAGATCAAGGACAAAAACAAAATCTCATCTACAAAACTTCTCTCTCCTCTTTAGTTTTCTTCTATTTACAAATCCTTGAACAAGTTCTTCAAATTGACAATTTGTAAGTTTATTACTATTACAAATTATTTGTAATGTTTCTTTTAAGTGTTCTTACTTGTATTTTTCTTTTATGTAGTATGTGTTTTAAATTTTCTTAATAAAGTTTTCTTATTTCCTATATTTCTTCTAATCCTGTTTTGATCCTACTCCCCTCTGGCATCAGAGCCATTTATCTGTCCATCTGTGCATGATATTTGATAGGCATTGGTCAGCCATTGATCAGCTGTGAATCTGTTAGTCGGTCGTGTGAGGTGGTCCCGATGGTCCCGTCTCTAATCTATACTGATGGAGTATACTTTTATCATTCACAACATATGCACAAAATATGGCAATGGCTAATAAGTTCAGGAAGTTGTTGTCGTTTAAGATAGATAGTCATAGTAGTGATATAGTCAATGGTAATGAGTTTAGGACAAATGACCTTATTAAGGCCCCGTCTCCTGACAATTTTCACAAATGGGATATTCCAAAAATCAATATTGAAACTATTTACAAAATCACTACATTTAGTATTCAAACTGCCTTTTTGATCAGAACTCATGAAGAAATCGTGAGTTTACAAAATGGATTATAAACTATTTCTTTGATCGAACCAGAAGCAATTCAAATACATTTAAAGGATAAATTCCGCTTTATGATATTGGACTTGTTTAGGTTGCTATTAAACCTTTCATCAGAAAAGGTATTAACGCACCTATCTATATGGCTTTAAGAGACAAAATGTTAAAGAAACACAAATTGTCTCTATTAGGAATGATCAATATCAATATACATAACGGACCAATTTTCTTCAATTGTTATCCGAACTTCTGTGTTGATCTTACATGTCCCATGACACCCGAAGCCTTGAAGCTTGACATTCATATTCAAGGTGATGAGTTTCACGATTTCAAAAACTTTATAATTATGTATAGAGTCTATTTCAAACTTATGTCTACAAACCTCAATACAAAATTTTTGAATCCCTTACCGTCAAACACAAAAGAAACATTTTTACTTCAAATTGAAGATGACAAACCTCAAGTTTTTACTCCAAAACTTCTCAAATGGGATGAGATTACAAATCCAGAAGCGATTGAGTTTGAAAAAGCTCAGCCTGCTTCTATTGACAAATCCAGACTAATGAACGATATTGAGCAAATCATAGAAGAACCTGATGGCTGAGTTCTCTTACGATTCAGCTCATTTCGTGAACCAACAAATCTCCTCTGAACTTCTGCCAGTAGGAAATCATTTTTCGATTTCGACTTTGAAAGAATTATCCCTCTAGAAGAACCACAAAAATACCGGTTCAGGTCACCCGTACCAGAACCAGTTATCAATGATCCTCCATCTCCTTCTTCTTCAGGAATAGGATATGGATGGAATGTTCTTACAAGTCCGAATTTTATAATTGATTGCTCTTTCCTTAAGGAAGATTATTACTCTGTCAGTAGTGCTTCCAAACGACAATGGTTTGAACAAATTGATCGAAACCTTAGAGAAAATGTTAAACAAGCATGGATAGTTGACATGTACAGGCTTGTGGTCAACATCCCCTTTTTCTTATGGTTTCTTACACTTACATCCCTTGTACACTCCCGAGTATAAATGTTCAAACCAGTCTTGCAAAAGTTTGGCATCTTGCTGATGGTACAAGTATGGTCTCCATCCATCCTCCTTCGCACCAGCCCATAAAGATTTTTGCCGAGGATAAGACCGTTCACGATTTTCATTACAAAAGTGGCCAGGAGGGAATGGATACCGATATTTCCCAGCTTGGTGACATCAAAAAGGTTCTTGAGCAAGCCAATTATACAAACGCCATCTTGAATACAATTGCTGAGCAATTAAACCAGCTCAATGCCAAAACTGATTCCAAAAAGGGAGCTGCAAAAAAGGATATGGCAAGCCCTAGTACAAAACCCTCTTCCTCTTTTACAAAAAGCATTTCTAAACCATTTGTTAAATTAGGCAGTATTCGCAGAGCCACTGTGGAATCTCTGCCTAAACCAAAAAGCCCAAATTATGATCTTCTTTAAAAGATTTTTGAACAAATCAAAGCTATTGACAACAAGAAGGCACTTGCATGCATTGACAAAACTTACAAACAAAAGGTTGACAGCACATCTTTCTCAGAAGAAGAAGAAGAAGCTGTTAGTAGTAGTAGTGCCTCGGATGAGGTCATAGCTACTATTCAAAATACTTTCAAAGAAGGAGAACCTATCAAAAATTCCTATAAAGAAGAGCCTCTTACTCTTAACAAAATCCAAAATTGGAGAAAAACTAGAAGTAGGAATTATTATCCTAGACCTACTCCTCCAGATATGCAATACGAAGAAAGAAGCCAATTCACTGATGGAAACTACGACAGTAGATCTATCTATGGTTGGAATATTGACGGCAAATCAGAAGATGAACTGCTATCTAGCATAGAAGAAATGGGTGAAACAGCTGCCGCCTTCAAAGCCAATGGTTACTCAAACAAACATGCGGCTACCACAATTGTCCTTGGTTTCTCTGGACTGTTAAAGAATTGGTGCGATAATTATCTCACATAGGATGAAAGGTTAGCTATTCTCAATCATACTACAAATGAATTGGATGAATGTGGTGAATGTGTCCGAGATGCATACATTTCATTGGCAATCTTCAAGAAGGTCAAGCCACCGCCAAAACAATCCTCATCAACCTTAGATGTCCTACTCTCTTAGATTACAGATGGTACAAAGATGTATTCTTTGCCAATGTATTAAAGAGGGAAGATGGCACGCAGAATTTCTGGAAAGAAAGATTCATTGTAGGCCTACCAAAGTTGTTTGGAGAGACGATTCTCTTAAGGCTCATGCAACATTGTGGGACTGATGATATTCCTTTCCACACTCTTACATTTCATATGATCTTTGGAGTTATCAAAAGCAAAGGACTCATCCCTTGTAATGAACTCAAAATCCAAGCCAAATATGGATCAGAGAAAGCCTAATCCAAAAAAGAAATGGGAACTTTCTGTGAAGCATTTCACATTTCAAAAATTGAAGCTCCCTCCTCAAAAGCTAAACGTGCTAAGAAAGCCATTAACAAAAGATTCAAAAGATCAATAAGACCTCCAAAAAATTCTCCTCCAGCCTTCAATTCTAAGCTAACTTCTTTTGAAAAGAAGAAAGTCAAAAAGAAGCAATTGTTTGTTACAAATGTGAAAAAACCAGGTCACAAAGCATTCCAATGCAAAACTGAACAAAAGATTAATGAGTTATTTGCTGATCAATCTGAACTTCAGAAGAAGCTTCTAGCTGTCCTAGCACAAAACTCATCTGATAGTGACAAAGAAGTTGGTTACTATCAAAGCTCTGAGGAGGATGAATCAGATTATGATTCTTCCCCTATAAAAACAATCAATGTCATTACAAATAAAAATAAAAAAGAATTCCTGATTGATCTGATTGGAAAGATTTCTAATGAAGAGACAAAAAAGAGTACCTGAGCAAGCTTAAAGGCTTAATTCTTGAAGAAGAAAAGAAAGTCATTAAGTTTGATATCGAAATTCCCAGCCTGACAAAGCTCTTCCAAAAGTATCCAATACCAAACCCTTTATAGCAATTCACTACAAAAGAGATCCAAATTGAAGTTAATGCGCTGAAAGCCCAAGTTCGAGACCTTAGGCACGAGATTACCAATCTCAAAGCTGCTGATTTAGAATTCCATACAGAACTTTCCATCATGGAAACACAAATTCCTAGTTCCGCCCACATTCAAGATAATTTTCAAAATGTGGAAAACATACCTGAGAATGAAGTTTCTCAAGAACAATTTCTTCATACAATTTCTCAAGTGACAGTTCAAAAATGGTGTTCTATGGTTAAAATAGTAGTCGATGATATCTTTACAAATGCAATACCTCTCATTAACAGTGGAGCTGACTAGAACTGCATACGTGAAGGAATCATTCCTACTAAGTATTGTGAAAGAACAAAAGAACAATTGTACAGTGCCAATGGAGAACCTTTGAACATCAGGTATGAGCTAAGCAAAGGTTACATTCAAGACAATGGTTATTACTTCAAATATATTTTTCTGATTGTATAAAACATTACCCATGATGTAATCCTTGGTACTCCGTTTTTAACACAAATTTATCCATTTTATGTTAATGAATCTAGTTTTCATACCCAGATTCTTGACAAACAAATCTCATTCAATTTTCTTTCTGCTACTAAGCAACGCGAAGTTTCGCTTTTACAAAATTCTTCAATCTACAAACAAGTCAATCTTTTACTATTAAAACAAAATCAAATATCCTATTTAAAGAACAAGATCTCTTATAAAGAATTAATGAACAGTTATTTCTTAGCTGCCTCAATTACATCTCAAATTTTTTCCATTATCTTCAACAATGTGTGCTCCTCTGTATAGAAGACTTCGGAAAAATACTGAACCTTGGTCTGATATACACACTAACATTGTCAGACAAATCAAACAAAAGATGGAGTCTTTACCATGTCTAGGTATTCCCCATCCCTCTGCATTCATGATTGTAGAAACAGATGCATCTGACATATGTTATGGAGGAATCCTTAAATAGAGAATGCATGATAAAGAACAGTTAGTTCGATATCATTCTGGCGTGTGGCTTGGTCCACAACAAAATTATTCTACTGTCAAAAGAGAAATTCTATCTATTGTACTTTATATTTCCAAATTTCAAAATGATCTATTTCACAAAAAAAATTTCTTTGAATTGATTGTAAATCTGCAAAAGATGTTTCACAAAAAGATGTTAAGAATTTAGTTTCAAAACAAATCTTTGCCAGATGGTAAGCAATTTTATCTTCATTTGATTTCGAAATTGAATTCAACAAAGGAAAGAACAATTCTTTACCAGATTTCCTTATAAGAGAGTTTTTGCAAGGAAGAAGTGACAAAACTCATTACTTACAGGTTTCACAATGAGTAGAGAAGACAAAGGCAAAGTTTTACAATTGGATAAATTCGTTCCCATAAAAAAAAAACACATGCAAATGATAAATTACACCCATGAGCCTCTTCTTTTCTACCTTTGTGACCATGAACTCTACTATACATCATTTTATGGACCAAGATACAATGAAAGTGCCATATTTATTAATTATTAGGAATGATATAATTCTTCTGAAATACTGTTTTACCAATATCTCAAACTTATCAAGGCTTACCAGGCACTTGTTCAAGATGTTAAGAATCATCCAGTACTTATCATTATGCCACTGGGTATATTGAGTCCTTTCGAAGGCGCCAAAAATAGTTTGAATGTTGGACCGCCTTTGAACCTCATATTTTTCAATTTATCTCCAAAAAGTTCCCAGATGTTCACATTTGCCCTTTGATCAAAGCAATACTCATGTTTTAATACCATTAAGGCATCCCATACAGTTTGACACTTCTTGCCTTTTCCACACAAAGAATGGGTTACGCTGCAAGTTTCTACAAGATGATGACTCCCACGTTCGCTACTTGCCAGAGTCTCCTATAAAACCCAGGATTGATGATCTTTAGAACTTTCAAGATCCTTATGATCTATGACAAAACAGAATTCAAAATAAAAGAAAAGAGCCCGCAAAGGTCTTGGCATTTGGCAAAAGTAAGGGCTATTACAATAGACAAAATTTTCAAAAGTTGCACAGTACAAAGTTGTTACCTTTTAAGAATTACGACTTAACTGTCGGTGCATGATAAATGAAGACAATTAAGTATCATTACGCCTTCATTATTGAGCTCCTCCCAGCTCTATATGAGGCAGACATTTCTATTTGAGCAAAGCATCACAAATGATCGAAAATTTAGGAGATCAAAGACAAAAACAAACTCTCATCTACAAAACTCTTCTCTCTTCTCTTTAATTTTCTTCTGTTTACAAATCCTTGTACAAGTTCTTACTTGTATTTTCCTTTTATGTAGTATGTGTTTTAAATTTTCTTAATAAAGTTTTATTATTTCGTGTGTTTCTTTCGATCCTGTTCTGATCCAGTTCCCCTCTGGTATTAGAGCCATTGATCTATCTATCTGTGCATGATATTTGATAAGCGTTAGTAAGTTGTTGATCAGCTGTAAATATGTTGGTCAGCCATGTGAGGTGGTCCCGGTAAGTGGTCCCGGTGGTCCTGTCTTTAATCTACACTGCGGGGGTCACAACATATGCACAAAATATGGCAATGGCTAGTAAGTTCAGGAAGTTATTGTCATTTAAGATAGATAGTCATAGTAGTGATATAGTCAATAGTAATGAGTTTAGGACAAATGACCTTATTAAGGGCCCGTCCCCTGACAATTTTCACAAATGGGATATTCCCAAAATCAATATTGAAACTATTTACAAAATCAGTACATCTAGCATTCAAACTGCCTTTTCGATCAAAACTCACGAAGAAATTGTGAGTTTACAAAATGGATTACAAACTATTTCTTTGATTAAACCAGAAGCAATTTAAATACATTTAAAGGACAAATTCCGCTTTATGATATTGGACTTATTCAGGTTGCTATTAAACCTTTCGTCAGAAAAGGTATTAATACACCAATCTATTATAAATCGTCTCTATTAGCCATGATCAATACCAATATACATAACAAACCAATTTTCTTCAATTGTTATCCGGACTTCTGTGTTGATCTTACATGTTCCATGACACCCGAAGCCTTGAAGCTTGATGTTCATATTCAAGGTGACGCGTTTTATGATTTCAAAAACTTTGTAATTATGTATAATGTATTTCAGACTTACATTTACAAACCTTAATACAAAATATTTGAATCCCTTACCTTTAAACACAAAAGAAACATTTTTATTTCAAATTAAAGATGACAAACCTCAAGTTTTTACTCCAAAACTTCTCAAATGGGATGAGACTACAATTCCAGAAGCCATTAAGCTTGAAGAAGCTCAGCCTGCTTGTATTGACAAATCCAGACAAATGAACAATATTGGGCAAATCATAGAAGAACCCGATGACTGAGTTCTCTTACAATTCCGCTCATTTCGTGAACCTATAAATCTCCCTGGAACTTCTGCTAGTAGGAAATCATTTTTCAATTTTCGCTTTATTAGACGTATTCCACCGAAAGACCCACAAAAATACCGGTTCACGTCAACCATACCAGAACCAGTTATCAAAGATCCTCTACCTCTTTCTTCTTCAGGAATAGAATATGGATGGAATGTTCTTACAAGTCCAAATTTTACAATTGTTAGGCCTTTCCTTAAGGAAGATTATTACTCCACCAGTAGTGCTTCCAAACACCAATGGTTCGAACAAATTGATCGAAACCTTAGAGAAAAGGTTAAAGAAGCTTGGATAGTTGATATCCAAGGGCTTGCAGTCAACATCCCCATTTCCTTATGGTTTCTTACATTTACATCCCAAAAAGGTCTGGATAATGTTTATACACTCCAGAGCATAAATGTTCAAACCAGTCTTACAAAAATTTGGCATCTTACTGATGGTACAAGTATGGTCTCTGTCCGTCCTCCTATGCACCAGCCCATAAAGATTTTTGCCAAGGATAAGACTGTTCATGATTTTCGTTACAAAAGTGGCCGGGAGGGAATGGATACCGATATTTCCCAGCTTGGTGACATCAAAAAGGTTTATGAGCAAGCCAATTATGCAAATGCCATCTTGAATACAATTGCTGAGCAATTGAACCAGCTCAATGCCAAAACTGATTCCAAAAAGGAAGCTGCCAAAAAG
>NCQV01066044.1:0-10200 GCA_002740545.1 Lophocereus schottii
GTTCGTTCAAGTTTCTAAAAAATCATCGAACTTTGTGTCGACGTACAAATTATCACCAATGTTTAGGTTGTATCCACACCCTGCTAATCAAAGCAAGTTTTAATTATTTTTTTCTGAAGCAAAATAATTTCAATTTTTTTGGAAGAAAAAAAAGATAGAGAGAAAAAAATTAAATTTATGTGGATAATTAACAAGATATTTAAAATAATTTAGGTGAATTTATTATTAAAATAGGATAATTTTCAACATATAGTGATAGGTCACTGCAAAAAAAAAAAAAAGGAAAAATGGTATGCTGAACATGTGATCGTATAATAATTTAAACTAGTTTTTTTATTACAAAGCTTATATCCATGATGGACAGCAGTTAACCTCGATAAAAATTAAATAACAATTGAAAAGTCTTGAAAATAAACGACATGAATTTTCACACTTTTTTTATTTTTTTCTTTTCACCCTTTTTGATTGGTTACAGACATTTATGTTCTTATAAATTCGTAAGTTAAAATATTGACATATAATACATAAAATAAAACTATGCAAATTAATTATGCTAAGCCTTATTACGGTTTATGGTGTGTTTGGTAGGGGCGAAAATTATTTTCCGAAAAATTATTTTCTCATTTTACGGTGTTTGGTAAAACAAGGAGGATAAATTTGTTTTCAGGGGAAAATCATTCCCCCTAGAATGAAAAAAATGTTTTCACTTTGAATAGAGTATAAGTTGATTTTACATTTCTTTAGCGCTCACACGGTTTCACATTCTTTCTCTCTTCCATGTCTATTTCCTCGACATATGATTCGAAGATTAAGGCAGTGACATAGTTTGAAAATTAAGCTAGCATATTAAAGATTAACGAAACTATATCATCCCGATTTTAATAAATATGTCGATGTCAGTGAATCTAACAACTATAATTTCATCGATCGAAATCCAAAACGCTCTACAATTTATTATCAGGGTTAAGAAGATAGAGAAAGACACAAGATTTTTCATCTTCTTTGTTTGGATTCCTACTCGAAGGTGGGAAATTGATAAGCGTTACTAGTATCAAATTGTTGGCAGTAGGTAGCTAGGATCAAAAAAATTGACAAATATACATATTGTCACAACTTTGGTCTGGATGACACTACCATTGTAATATATTCCGCAAAGAACAAAATATAGATTTCTATTTTTCTAAATATCTTACTTATTTTTGTTTTCCCACTAATGTATCTATTTTTTAGCTTTTTTGTTCATTTTTTGGTAATCGTACTCATTTTCCAGAAACCTCATTTCTCCTTTTACAAAACAATTGAAAATATGAGTTGAAAATCATTTTACACGAAAAATGGATTTCTAGGAAAATGATTTTCAACCCTACCAAACACACTTTTAGCCTTATCAATTTATAACATATATTACTCAAACTAAATATGCTATTATTACTCAAATACCTAATTTATGTAGGAGTACACATAATTAAAATTAATGACTTGAATGTTGACACAAAAGACACATGTCATAGCCATATGTTTCTATTAAATTTTGCTGTTAGTTATAGACAGATTACAGAATGCAAATAATAGATAGATTGCATAGATAGATGAAACTATATCACACGAAATAGTTATAAAATGAACTATTAGAGCTGTAATATTCGATCATTCAATCAACAAAAGGGAAATAGAAGGCGAAGAAAAATTGGTCCCTAAAGAGGGCATTATATATTAGAACCCCTAACGCAAAATTTCAAAAATAATAATATTGTGTATCTATATCTAGTAGTGAAGTAGAAAGGTCCCAAATATATACCCCAGGAAAAAAAAAAATGACCACTCCCTAATTGAGCATTTTTTACAGATTGAGTACATGTACACTAGTTACAATAACCCATGAAACAAGAAAAAATAAATGAAAAAAGATAAGGTCCCAACACCCCCACAATCTTCATTCACAAAATAACCCCACTGTTACGATAGCCCCAGAGCTTTTCCTCTTCTTCTTCTGTTGCTGCTGTTTGGAGAACCACCATTCTGCCCACTACCACCCTCTTTCACTTGATATATACACTGAGCATCCATGTAATATCCCCAATGTCCTAGATTCATTTGTTTTTATTTTGGAAGTCATACAAAACACATGCATATCAATCGCGCCTGCAGGCTCCTTGATCATACCACCAAGCTACGCCGCTTCTTCAGATTTCCTCCATCATCTCCTTTCCTCATCATAGCCACAAATTCATCATAGTTGATCCGACCATCCTACAAAAATTAAGTCGAATGCATAAGTGAATGAACAAGTAAATTTCTATCTTCATGGTAATTTAAAGTCATACATTATCACCGTCGACTTCAGAGATAATGTCTTTGATATCCCTTTCGTTCTGCATGCCATGCTCGCGTAATGCTTGCTCTAACTCTTCAACTGTGATGAACCTGGGAAAACCGAGTCATAGGAACATATGATGTTAATTAGCAAAAAATGATCTTTTTTTCGGCTTGAGGTGCCATGGATAAGCTAAAATGGCATATATAATTGATCATTTTACCCGCTATGATCTTTATCGAAGTATTGGAAGGCTGTGTACAAATGTTCTTCTCTGTCCATTCTGTTCAGGTGCATGGTCGCTGTGATGAACTCCTCATAGTCTATTGTTCCATTTCCATCTGAATCAGCCTGTATGTTCGTGTATTTTTTATATTTTTTTGGTTTTTTGGGAGAAAAAAAATATATTGCGAATGATCAGAATCAATTTGTTCTTCAATTGAATTATATAGAAGACAGTAAGGTATCGAGGAATTACTCACAGCTTCCATTAACTGCTTGACCTCGAACTCGGTGAGCTTAGTCCCTTGCTGTTGGAGACCTTGTTTCAGCTCTTCGAAGGTTATACTACCGCTATTGTCTGTGTCTATGCTCTTGAACATCTGTTTTAGTCCCATGATCTCCTCCTCTGACAGACATCCCGCGATAACCTGTTTCAATTCGAAGCAAAATGCTCATTGAGAAACTCGATCTTGTTTTAGGAAAATAACAATGATCATGTTATCTTCGGAATTTTTTCATGTTTTAAAGGAAACTAGGGAACTAATTAAACAAGGATATTACCCTTAGAGCAACTTTCTTGAACTGGTTCATTGCTCTAAATTGTTTTAGCCTGCCGAGGACAGCATTGTCAAGAGGAGTATCTGGGGCTTCTCCATCCTCCTTGATCCAGGGATGATCTTAAAAGGAATCCAAAACAGCATCAGAATAGCAAATACGTAAATTCAACCAGTGTAGATCATGTTAAGAAAGACTACATTGTGCAAATTTAAGAACATACTTAGAACTTTATAAGCTGTAAGACGTTGTTTTGGGTCAGTGTTAAGCATCTTCCTTACAAGGTCCTTGGCTTGGGGCGAGATTGAGGGCCACGGATCGCATGAGAAGTCTATGTGTCCCCTTAAGATGGCATTGAATATACCGTGCTCCGTTTCTGACATACATACCCAGAATTTGGATTTCAGTTTTCAACCAGCAAAAGCATATATAGTATAAGAATTAAGAGACTGAATGTCGCCAACATATTACCAGCCCAAAAGGGAGGAACTCCAGATAGGAAAATGTATAACATGACCCCTATACTCCATATATCAACTTCCGGCCCATAGTTTCTCTTCAGGACTTCCGGGGCAATGTAGTATGCACTCCCAACAATGTCCTTGAATTGTTCCCCTGTTTCAAATGTAAACATCAAATAGTACAGTGTATCTCATAAATGCAAAAATTTTTTGTTTGTATGTCACAATTGAGCTATCTATTAACACGAGTAATGTTATGTTGCCTACATCCAGGTCTCCCGGAGCCCTATTTAGATTGATTGGTGGTGGTGAAATACTGTATGCTTTTTATTTGACAACATTGATTTGAGGGTTTTTAAAGAAAGATACAAATGTTGAGATAAGAATTGAAACCTGGTTTGTAGAATACAGAGAGACCAAAATCAGTGGCCTTGAGGGGAGAGTTCTCATCCTTATTCAAGAGGAGGAAATTCTCAGGCTTGAGATCACGATGAATGACCCCCATGGTATGGCAAGTGTGTATGATTTGAACAATGGTCCTCAGCAAAGAAGCAGCAGCACGCTCAGTGTAATGACCCTTGGCGATGATCCGATCAAAGAGCTCCCCACCAGCACAAAGCTCCATGACTAGATGTACCGACGATTTATCCTCAAAGGCGCCCTTAAGCTCAACTATGTTAGGTTGGCCGGTTAGGTGGTGCATGATCTGAACCTCTCTCCGCACATCCTCAATATCCTCCTTATTAACAAGTTTCCTCTTGGCTATTGTCTTGCACGCGAATTGCTCACCCGTTTGCTTGTGGGTCACCAAATGGGTCACCCCGAATTGACCCCGCCCCAGCTCCTTGCCAAAGGTGTACATGGCCTTGACATCTTCCATGGGCCGGTTTAGGACCGGTCCTATAGGCCCCGTCTTGGCTGGTGCCTTTCGAGGAGGTGTAGCTGAGGGAGGAGGGCTCGACTTATCCTGTGAATCTGCATTGGTAGCCTCGTTCCCATCAGACACCGAACCACCCTTTTGGCTGTTTTCAGTCGACTCCAGGGGATCTGCATCCCCGGCGGGGCAACAGTTCCCCATGGAAGTGAGCGAGAAGCAACACACACAACAATGGATGCTTTCAAATTTATGGGGTGGGGGAGTGGAGCTGTGTGTCTTTTTCTTCCCTTTTTTTTTTCCCTCCCCCTTATTGTTTTTTCCCTCCCCTTCCTCTTGGTTTGTGGGGTAGGGGTCGAAGGAGAAGAGAGAAAACAGAGGGAAACAAAAGACTTAGGATTCGAAGGGGAACAATGGAAATACAGGGGAGAGATGAAGGGTTGATGGTGAGGAATTTTAGGAGGAAAAAATGACACAATTTTTCAAGTGTTTTCGATGGATTTTTCAAAGAATGACTTATGACAGAGGAGACGGAGGATTTCGCGGGAATCCAACGATCTTTTGCATAACTGTCTTGCTCATATAAACGGCTTGGATAAGGTAACTGCGTGTAACTCTCTCCATTCTATTCTTTTCTCCTCCTCTACCCATCCCTCTTTATTTATTTTGGAGATTTTGTTATTTTATTATTTAAAATAACCTTCTTTGTTCTATGACGCTCCTAAATACTACCTCTGTAAGATTTTTTTTTTTTTGGGTTGTCCGTAACATAACACGAATATTATCAACTAAAAAAAAAGCTAATAATAGAGAGCGTCATTACTAGGTTACATAGAATTCTTTTAACACTGGCCTCAAGATCCTAGTGATAATATAGCAGAACTTATTACAATTGTCAATATCTTCAGTATGGCACAAGAGTCACTTCTTGAAAACCAGCTTTACCATGTCCCAACCTAGCATCCCTGACTTCCTTTTATGTTGGGTATTTTGATAACCATTATGTGGCTGAATTTGACACTGTCTATTCTGCACCCATCGCTTTAGTCTTTTGTCATCCCTGCAATCTTGCCCTCACCAATCAAATAAGTTAGAATTAATAGAAACAAAGTCATATCTCCCTCCGACTGAAGCTGGAACTTCAGCCCTATTCGAAATCTCTTCTTTTGTCGTGCCTGAGGGTTCTTCTTCCTCCTATTTTGTTTCCACCCTTTCTGGCTATTGTGTGTTGGTATTGAAAAGTGAAAGACACTACTCATCATCCTCATGGCATCGTGAATGTGATCTGTAACCACCAAAGAGTACCAAGTTGCTAGAACGCACTATCTCTTTTACTTCAAGCTCTGTAGCTTGAACGTCCTCAATGCAGCATCTCTTCTACTTCAAGCTCCGCAGCTTGAGCGTCCTCAGTGCAGGTCACCCTTCTTTGAGTTATTACTATTCTCTTGCCTGGCACGAACGACCGCATAAGTCATCGAATTCCTATGATAGTACCCAATTATTCCCCCTTGTTGAATTCTTTTATAAGTTGTGCGAGACAACCGAAGCAACTTCTTTGTGTGCACATTTTGAGATTTCCTAGATAAGTGAAAGTCAACATATGAGGCACTACCAGTATCCGTGGAAAGAGAATCCAAAGATCGGAGGCTGGATATTCTCCCTACCTCCCACTTTTGTCATTTAAGAGTGTTGAGCGAGTGTCCATACTCATCCCATCAAAGTCCACGTCAGAACAGCTTGCAAAATCAACTTCAATATTTGTTCCTTCAAATGCACGACTCGCATCCAATTTAGTTGCTGAAATTGAATCATGTGAGTTAGAAGAAATGGTAATAGGGACATTCTCGAAGGATCCAGTATTTAGTTGTTGTAGCTCAGAGGTTTCTTCATGCTCAATATTGTCGTGCCCATTGCACTCAGGTTGCCTATCTAGAATAGGAGTATCCTTTACACACCTACTAGTTTGGATTGAAACTTGGAACTCACATCTCCCGTCCTCAAGTTGATGTTTCACACTTCCAATATTTGCAATCTCTTTCCTAGTATCATAAACCTTTTTCAACTATAAACCTTTTTCAAAGAAAATTGTTTTGTAGGTCTTAAGGAATCAACCTCTCTATGAGTAGAAATACCGGTAAGGGTAAGGTTGCCTACAGCTGGATCTCCCCAGAGCCCGCGAAAGCGGGACCCACACTGGGAGTTGTTGTTGTTGTTGTTGTTGTATATTTGTTTGGCTCAATCCTCGTCATTTCCTCCGAGATATATAATGCACAATGAACATTACCCAGACCCAAAAATGCTTTCGCTCTCCTAAACATAGCTTTAGGCTACTTGACTCAAAAGTAAGAACAAAAGAACACGTTGTCATAGTTGACTGAAACTTCCCTTATTTCAGCTCCAAAGCAGTTAGCTTGAGATTCAACGTCATAGCCAAATGTCTAAGGACATCCTCATCATCATCAGAAATAATACACCTAAAGCACAACAACTTGATTCCATATAGGGAAAGAGCTGAGGCACCTGCAAAATCACTGTTCTTGTAGCATCGATTTCCTTTCTCCTTCAAATGTCCCACTTTATGAGGTATTTCCTCAAGTCCCTCCAATTGACACACAACCTGAGCTATTTCTTCCACCTTATGTTCCTCAAAATGAGTATGGATAAGTGCAACTTGAAAAGGATTATTTGTGCCCCCATCTAACATCCATTGCAAGTGATCCATATTTTGTGACCGCATTGAGAGAAAGAGAGCCTACGGAACCCAACATCCACCACCAAGAGACCTAGCACAACCCAAGCCAAAATACAGCACCCAACACCAAAATAATCTACCAACCAAGAGGATGCAAGCAAATAACACAGGCCAAGCACACACGCCAGCTACTATAATTTCAAAGAAATGTTACGCAGAGAGCGCTTACCTTCATCTGGGAACAGACAATATTCGCCTAGCTCTGTTTGTTAAAGTATAGTACTTTCCTCTGCGATGTTGTATGTATATTTTACATAATTACTGTTACCTGTTTTATTAGTAGTTTTTATTTCATTTCTTGCTATTTGTTTTTAGTTTCTTCTTTAAAATGTTTTTATAAAATCCTTTTTTAAGGGAATCTTGAAATTAATCTCTCTATGCGTAGAGACGTCTGTAGAGGTAAGGTTGCCTACATCTGCATCTTCCCAGATGCCGTGAAAGTGGGACCCATATTGAAAGGTGATGTTGTTGTTGTCAAGCAAAGAGAGTCAAATAAAGCAAAGTCAAAACATGCAATAAACAACCCGATCCCCAATATAGAAGTATGCAAAACAAAAGTATTGATCAGTAGACACATACACCAAAAATAAAGTAAGAAACACTCACACCTGAGACGAACTCAGACGCAAGGAATCAGACCGAACCCTAGACAACCATAACACTCCTGATTAGACAAGAGCTGGCGCCCAAGGTGCACTAGGTTCGGGATGTCTCTGCGCTATCCTTATTACTTGGACACTTAGCTTCGACCTTGTGCTCTGTAATGTTTGGATTTCTAATGTGGCGAAACCCTACTTCTATGGAAAATAAGAACAAAAACACAAGTGACAGCAAAATTAGATGTTGAGTTAGGGGAACGACCAACGGTGGCCATCAAAGAGACCGCTGCTGGCAGCTCAAAGCTATGGTTGATGCAAGGGAGTTGGACGAGACGTGGTTTGGGGCTATCTTGATGTGGAGGCACGGGGAAGCTTAATTTTTCTACTCTTGAAGTTTCAGACATTGCGCACATAAAAGGGTAAAAATATATGTAAAAAGACTATATTTTAGCTTTGATTAATATAAGATTAAACAATAAAACGTTCCACCTCATAAATTTTTAAACAGTCTAACGCGATAACATAAGCTGATAAGATTTTAAAATTTTTACACTTAAAACTTGAGAGCCTTGAAATACGACAAAAAATGCAACTTTAAAACCAAAATGCCTATAGAAGGTCAAAAACAAACCTAAAAAGGTCTAACTCCAACTTAAGCAATTTGAATGGTAAACACATCTAATGATTTTTGGAGGGAATGTTTACTCCTGTAGCGCCCCTAATTCCTAGTGCCTGATTATTCTAACTTGATCACTTATTTACTATTGATTTGTAATGAAAGTATTTTAATTAGAGGCATTGCCGTCGTTCAGTGACGGAACAAGGCTACTTGAATGATCTGTAACAATGTGTTACCCTCGTATTCACCTGATTCACCAAAAATTTGAAATAAACATACGTTCGACAACTTGTTTAACTCATGGTACACTTGATAACTTATCATACAAAACCAACCACTGGAAATCCTAAAGTTCAAAAGATTACACATTCCGCAGCCTATAAATCACTGTCAGTGCTTGGCTAGCTAATGTTCAACAAAACTGTAATTCTCGCTCTTCCAGGAGGTAAACTGTTCAATGATCCCTTACTTAAAACAGAAAATATAAAAACATTCGAATAATGAGTCGAAACTCAGCACGTACATCCCTATGCCGCAAAATAACTTCTGTAGGTAATTAGTTGGGCTCCCGTTTTTCAAAATATTTTCTTTTAAAAATAGGAGAGAGAGAATGTGTAATTAAAGTCGATTTAGCAATTATTACCTGGAAGTGGACATTGATTTACATCTGATGCGATCTTGAGATAAGTATATACCTCCCAAGCCGATGGGGAAGCTTGAGCCTTGCTAGGAAATTGAAGGGCGTAAGCTCCAATGATTGATAATTGATAGGACGACTTTCTTAGGTGACAAAACATTGCGTCAAATGATTCATTATATGAACATCATATCGATTTTTTTTTGGTTTGAAAAAAATGTGAGTTTTCGAAGAGCACAGGGAATGTACGTGCTTGTTTTTTAAAAGTCTCTATCCGTTTTAGTGAAAATTATTTGCTTGCAACTTGAAGCGACAAAAGTGGCCTCACTTCTACTTCAAATATGTAATTTTTTCCAATTAGTGCGAGATTAAGAAATTTATTAAATTCCCTAACTTAATGAATAATTTAAATCCCTCGACCTCTTTTTTAGTTATTAGTATGACAATTGTTGTTACTTAACGTGGTTTTATTTTATCTTTGTTTTCGTTCCTCTTGTTCATACTGCATTTATTTACTGAGTGTTATAAAAGTATAATGGTGTGACTCGTTGTGTGTTCATTAATAACGATGTCATCACCACCACTATTCGAATTATTATTATAAGATCATTAATATCATTATTTTGTTGCACTATTAGTATTAATGTCATTATAAATCATTATTATCACTATTATCATTATTATTATTATTATCATCAGCATCAGCATCATCATCGCTATTATATCTTAATCATTACTAACTTTTTAACAGCATATCATTCTTAGCTGTTGACCCATTTTTGTTGGGTCAATTCATAACTCAGTTTAGTGACACCGGGAGCTTGGTCTTGGGCTCAAGTCTAAAAGTCAACTCCGCAAATGCTTGATTATATCTTAACTAGCGTGAGTTACACATTTGCCACTTGTTAAGCTCACGATTTAAGCCGAAAGTGAAGCTAATGAAAATCCACCCTAATTAGTTCCAACTCAATTGCACTCCATTCTTTCACCCAATCTCCGAGTCATCCCCTTATTAACCCAAATTTTCATTAATCAATACTTCATTATTCCTATAGTAAGTCACCATTCCATTGCCCTTCTTTTTTTCCTCTACCCATTTCATTTTTGACACCTAATTTTGTCGAGATTTTTCTCTCCTTAGTCCTAATCTTCTTCTTTTATTTTCAT
>NCQV01066046.1:0-15456 GCA_002740545.1 Lophocereus schottii
ATTACAATTGCTATAGAAAAAAGATTACCTATGTCAATGTTAATCTACTTTAATACATTAGAAATCTCGATTGACTAAGTTTTTAAAGTATACACCATTTGATAATTATAGTTAATTTTGAAAACTATCGATTAATTAAAAATTCAAAATTTTTCACATATCACATAAATTACTAGATGATTTATTATAATTTTTGTATACAATTATTTATCTATTATTGATAAAAATTCAAAAATATCTTGTGCATCACTCGGGGCAATAGCACGAGTTACAACATTAAAATTGGAACACATGACCCTATAAAAGAAATGTTGCCCTACTCCTCTAGACTAAAAAATAATTATCATATGTGTCCTAAAAAACTAGTTCATTTTTTCATTCGTAGAAGTTCCAAGGTAAAATTTCATTTTTGGATTCAACACTTCAATAAATCTACGTTGTGTCATGGCCAAGTTTTTGGAGATTTTTTGAATGTTAGGGACTTTCCAAATTGCTCTGAAATCCTCTAAAATATGTTAGAAACTTTCAGAATGCTTTCAAATCTTCTAGAGTACTTTAGAACCTTCTATATTGTTCCAGAACCTTTGGAAGCGTCCAAAGTCTTCTAGAATATTCTAGAACCTTTTGGATTATAGTAGAACTTTCTAAAATGTCGTCTATAATGTTCCATGAGTTTCCCCAATATTCCACACTTGTATATAATCTAAGATGTTTGTATGGAATGTTCTAGATGCTCATTGTACACCATTAAATTATATCAAATTTCATCGTCCATTAAGAATGTGGCGGCTTATATATACCCTCAACGGGACTCATTTTTGATTCGGAAGAAATCTCTGAGGTACCGTTGATGATGACGTGGGACGAACGAACGAGTGTATCTAACAGCTAGCACGCAACACCTGACGTCCTCTTCTCCGAACGACCCCACCTTCAAAAAGGGCAACCTTAGGTTGTGGACTGGGGAATGTCTCTCCAACGCTCAAGTTAGTTCAGGGTCCAAGTCAAGGGTCAAAAGCAAGAGACAGTACAATAAGAGTTCAATGTATCTGCTTGCCAACCCTTTTCCCCAGGAAAGTAGGTGACTATTTATAGTCCTTTCGAGAAAAGGGTAAAGTAGTAATCTTACCTGGAGTGCCCGTGTGGGCCGCCGGTCTCGGCATGGAAGGGCCTTAGGGGGAGCATCTAGGGTTGCATCTCAAGGCCCATTATCTCAGATATGGGCTCGGGGAAGCCCCTAGGGGCATCTTAGGGCCCAATATCTCTAATACAGGCCTTGTCTGTCGGTCCGACTTGGTTAGGTCCATTTAGAAGAAAATCGGCTTTTTCCCAATCACTTAGCCCCTTACATTTTACCTGTACGTCGAGTCAGACAGTAGTAGGTAGAATGTGGAGAACTGTCAATGGTCGGCATGCATCCCGGGTGCTTCAGAAATTGGGCCATTGTAACAGACGGCCTAGGGGCCACCGTCCATAGCTTCACAGGTTTTGAGGCCTGGACGATGGCTTTATGAAACTGTATTTTCCTCTACTATAAAAGGCAACTAACAGGGAGAGGGTGTTTCATCCTTCCTTATTCAGTAATAATCGTTATTTGATGTTCATGGCTTTTCAGCGCTCTCTTGATACTAAGGCAATGGCCGAGTACATCACCCGCCATTTTGCATGGGACCGACGTGGGGTTGCTTTTCCTCCGTCGCCTCTCCCGAAAGACTTCCAGGCCTTATGTCCGAGCTTTGAGCTGGCTATGGTTAAGGAGGCCGCTGAGTACTATAAACTCCGGGAGCTTCTGAACGAGGCCGAAAGGCTTGGGGTCTTGCAAGGATGAGCGCTTCGATCTTTGGAGTCAGCCCTCGTTGAGCTCTGTTGGAGCACCTTCGAATCGTGGGTCTAGCTGTATGGTGACCTAATTTTTGAAACTCGATTCCGTCCAAAGGCCGGATCGGGGGAGCGTGCAGGAGCTGGTCGACAAGGAGGGGGCTCGGAGGTGGAGCTTGAGGATCAGCGCTCAGCCATTGAGAGGGCGGCCTCCCCTTAGGATGGTGACGAGCAGGGGTGAGGCCATTAAGCCTATGAATGCGCGGCTTGCCCCTACTAGTGTTCTTCCCTTGCTCCCTTTTTTTTTATGTATTGCCTATCCCAGCAGTAATAAAAGGCTGTGCTTTCATATCCTTCTAAATAGTCATTACTTTGCTCGTACTGATCTCAATTTGTATTGACAGGATGGCTACGTGTTTGAGATGAATTGGCCATTAAGCTCTTAGGAATTTCTCCCCATTTCCAGCTCTCCTTATCCCCCTCTATAAATATAACTTCATTCTCCTACATAGGATGTTCAGGTATTCATCTTTCCAGAGGGAGTGGTATAAAGTATAGAAAGAGCGATCGGTACACTTGTTTTCCCTTGTTATTATGGCATTTCCTCCTATTCACAATACTAGGAGATGGCTGATCACGTGAGGGAGTCCTTTGTTTGGCATTGGAGGAGAGCTTCGCGTCCGCATCATCCCCTTCCCGAAGACTTCCATGCCCTATGCCCACGCCTTTCATTGCCCAAAGCCGAGGGCGCGCTGGCTGACTTTGAGCTCCCTGAAATGGTGCATGTGACATTCTACGCCATACTGTTGAACAAGGCCGTCGAGTTGGGCATGGTGCACGGTTTTATGGCTGAAGGTCTGAAATCGGCCCCGGTGGGTTTGAGGTGATCAAGTTTTGAGATCAAGTTTTGAGGTTTGGATGAGTTGTGTCGATCACGAACTGAGGAAAACACAGCTCCGGCGGTCAGCCATTGAAGTGGAAGTCCGTGGTCCCCTAGACAGCCAGGAAAAGAACTCTGGATCGAACAGCCCCCTAGCCCCCTCTAATGATGAGGAGTAGCCTTAGTTTGGTGTCGAATCTTCTCTTGTATCGCCCCCTTGTCCTTCTTTTTTTTTGGGCCGCCCCTCGTGGGGGCTTTTGATAATAAAAGGGTTATCTTTTTGACATGATGAATCATCTCTTTTCTGCCTTGAATGACGCTCCGTGTTGAATGATTTGGCTTTAAAGAATGCTTGTGTTTTACCTTTTAAGTTAAGATGTTAGGTTATGGGAGCCACGTGGTGAGGTTGGGGTGACTGGCTGCTCCCCTCGGGAGTTGCACCCCCTCAAACAACGGCCCTCTTCTCTATAAAGGATGGTGTAATCTTCACTGAACTTCATACTTCCCTTTGCAGACGAAAATGAGAAAGAAAAAGAAAATGGATCGGGGCCTCTTTCCCAATTTCGCCAATGCCGAGCAGGCGGCCGAGTATGTCCGAGATCACTTCTGATGGTCGTTGAGGGATCCCATGGACCTTAGCCCCAGGCCGCTTCCCTCAGATTACCATGGCCTGTGCCCCTGTTTTGACCCCGAGGTGACGAGGCGATATGCCCACGGTTCCCACATCCCAGAGATGGTGCAGGTAATCTTTTACGCCATGGTTATAGATGATGCCGCTGAATTGGGCCTTTTCCGAAGGCTTACCGTGGATATCATGATTTGGGCCATGCGAAAGTTGGACTGGGGCCCTGTGGAAACTTGGCTCGGGGACAATGATCAAAGGCTTTTAAGAGCTCAGGCTTCTCATCCAATGAATTCACCAACAAACCTTGTGTTGGCGGGCGGTCCCTCTAGGGGGAGGGTGTCCTCCTTTCCTTCTTTCCATGACACCGTGCAAACGGTGGAGTATGTTAGGGACAACCTTTATTGGTCCAAGAGAGGAATGTCAAGCCTTCGTCCGAATTTACTTCCTTGGAACTTCTCGTCCTATTGCCCCGAATTCGACCACATCGTGGCAATGCTGTTTACACATACTACCCATACCCTTGAGATGGTGTAAGCCGTCTTCTATGCGATGGTGATCAGTGATGCAGCAAGGCTACGACTCATTAGGAGCGAGATTGGGGAGAGCCTGATGTCGGATTTACGGAAGCTGAGATGGGATGTCATTAAAGTGTGGCTGTTGTTTATTAAGGACAAGCTCAAAGACCCCCAGTGATGACTTCAAGGTGGAGGGGCGCGTCTCCCCCCCCCTTGTTGATCGATGAGGAGTAGACATAGGGGTTTTCGTTGTATTCTCGTTTTGTGCTTGCATTGGTCTCGCTGTTTTAACTAAAGATCGTTGTATGACTAGCCTCTTTGCACTTGTTCGTTTGCATTCATATGTTATGAAAGACCTCTTTGCACTTGTTCGTTTGCATTCATATGTTATGAAAGACTATAAGGCCGTACCGTGTGTCCCTTAGCACCCACTGGGGATAAGAGTGCAGCAATCGGCCATAAAGCTATGCTCAGGGACCCTTAGCCCCCATTGGGGCTAAGCGTGTAGTGACCGGCCTCAAGGCCATGTTGAGGGTGTAGTGACCGGCCTCAAGGCCATGTTGAGGGATCCTTAGTCCCTATTAGGGCTAAAAGTGTAGTGATCGGCCATAAGATGGTGCTCATGGACCCTTAGCCCACATTGGGGCTACGAGTGTAACGATCAGCCATAGGGTCGTGCTTAGGGGCCCTTAGCCCCCATTTGGGCCAAGAGTGTAACGACCGACCATAAGGCCGTACTCAGAGACCCTTAGCCCACATTGGGACTAAGAACGTAGCTACCGGCGATAAGGCCGTGCTCATGGACCCTTAGCCCCCGTTAGGGCTAAGAGTGCAGCAACCGGCCATCAGGTCGTGCTCAAGGACCCTTAGCTCCCATTGGGGCTAAGAGCGTAGCGACTGGCCATGAGGTCTTGCTCAGGGACCCTTAGCCCCCATTGAGGCCAAGAGCGTAGCGACCGGCCAGAAAGCCATGCTTAGGACCCCCCAACCCCTAGGACCAGGCGTGTAGCGATCGGCCACCAACGAGTGTACTCGGAGGTCCATTCTCTCACGAGGTCCAAGGTTTTTTGCTGATGACGAGGCGATAATAGGTCGCCATGTGACGTCAGTTGGGAAGAGTTGTGCCTGTTGGATGTTATCAGGAGGTGTGTCCTGCCTTTTCGCTATATATAAGGGTAAGGATTCGGCAGAAAGGGGTCATTTGATCACCACAGATTTCAACCACCCAGACAGAGAAACGATTACTAGAGAGAGAAGCTCTGCACCCCTTTCCCATTCTGCATTCAAATTCACTGTTAGCACCTCAAGCTCCCCCTTTGTATCTTCAAAGGTTTGCTTGAGTGTTCATCCTCCCCTTCAAACAGTTTCCTTGAATCTTCATCTTCCACTAATACACCCTCGTACCCCCTCGAAGCATTGTTTGTTATTCTTGTATATTATATCATTGTCTTACTCATCCAGTAGGGATGTTCCTGAAGGGTTGGCCGGTCCCCAAGTGGAGGGCCGCCATCCGCAGTTCCCTAGCCTCCCAGCCTTTATTAATGGCAGGGTGGTGGCGGGCGTCCCCCGAAAGAAACAATGTAGGGAACCCAAAAAGATTTCCTATGCGGCGCCTCTTTTTGAACTGGGCACTCCCTCGTGGTCCAACTGTAAGTACTCCTCCACCTCTAGTGTCTTCAGTCCAGAGGTGGAGGTGACCTATCCCTAGGGGATCATCGTAGCTAATTATATGACTGATTTTCAGGTTCGAAGAATGGCGAAGACTAAGTCTACCCCCCGCATCAGGTCTCCTGACGAGCTGTTAGTCGAGGGTACACAAGCTAATCCCTATTCAGCCTCATCCTTATCCAAACCGGGGGCCGAATTGGCCTCCACTAGTACTAGCTCTACCTCAGGGGAGGCCTCTTCCAACTTCTCTTCTGACAATTCGTTGAGGAGTTCGTCCTCTGAGGGGGCGTCAACTAGCTCCTCATCTCCTGAAGGGCCGTCAATTTCGATAAGTTGGTGCTTAAGAGAAAAAGTCGTGCACCTGTAGGATCAGTGCCAGAGATTGTGGCGGAAGGACTGGAGTTCCCCGGGGCCCTAACCCGGTCGAACTCACAGGATGGTATGGGCAGTCACTTTCGCGACCCAAAGGTCGTCCCTATATTAAAGAGGACAACCCGGACAGCCCTTGAGAAACGGTACTTTCTGCCTACCGGGTACACCTTCGTTATCCCCGAGGCAGATGCCACCGTGAATGAGTCGCCCACGAAATGTATAGCTGTTTATCGCACGGCTCTTAACTACGGACTCCAATTTTCTCTTCATCTGATGATCGAAGAGATTTTAAACAAGTATGAACTGGTGCCCATGTAGGTTGTGCCCACATCATGGCACAACATTTGCTCCTTCGTCGCAACTTGCGAGCTGCGTGGCTTCACCTGCTCAGCACGAACGTTTAGCTTTGTACATACCGTCCAGAGGGCTCCCAAGGAGACTGGGGACTTAGGGTGGTATTGTTTCAATAATAGGTCGGGCTTCATAATGGCTATCGAGAAGAAATCGATGGTGAAGCACTGAAAATATGACTTCCTCTTCGTCCGTCGGGAGTCAGGTTGGGGAAATATTCCTGACTAAAACGTCGGTAAACATGTGAGGAACCCCTTTGGGGAGCCTACGGCTGAAGAGAGAAGAATGGCCCATTATTTCCAGTTTTACATACGGGAGGATGATAAGCCTCGGGCCATCCTCAAGTTTATGGCTCAAGTAGTAGAGTCTCTGAAGGGCCCCGAGAGGAGGAAAAGCAAGTCCAATGACAAGGACGTTTTGAATTGGCTCCCAAGTTGAATTTTTTTACGAACGATTTCTTTCTTGCTGCGACACGTCTTTTGATCCTTAAAAACTTTTCCAAGGGTACTAGTCGTCCCCACGTTAGTCAGTTTTCTTCTTTTGTTCTGACCTGACTTCCTTTTTGTCTTATGTAGAGCAAGTGAGGGCAAGGTTGACGGTCTTTGAGGCCGGGGATGCCACTCCCGAGCAAATGGCAGCCGATGTCGAGCGCCATCGGGAGGAGGAGAGGCAGTGCCTCGTCAACCAACAGGCCAAGAAGGTATGCTTTAGAACCTTACTCCCCCCTCGTTTTCCTTTCTTTATTGGGAGTCATCTAATTAAGCTGCTTCTTCCTATAGGCGACCCCATACCGCACGGGAAAAAACCCACCGTCAGCCTACTGGTTCGCAAGCGTCAACGAACTGAAGGTCATCCCAATGAGACCGCGGCATCCACCCCTACTCATGCAGGGGAAGTTGGAGCCCAACGGTCTGCCCCTCGGCACTTCGAAAGTAAGTCTACAGGGGATCACACCTCTGGTTTACAGGGACGAACCGCCCCTTCCAAGATTGTAGGTGTCGCTCCTCAGACTGCTGACGGCTCCTCCATGAGCACCCCGCGGTTATCTACCAACTTCTTCAAGGCGGACTCTGCGGCCAAGTTCTCACTCGTCCAGGACTTCGTTAAGTCCTGGGACCTGGCCACCCCTAGTAATTCGGATCCCCCAGAGGTCATCGAGGAGGAGGTAGCAATGGTCGAGGCATTCGCCCAGGGGGTGAGAGCTGCGACGGAATGTCGAAGACTGGAGGGGCTTGTTACTCGGTACTAGCAGCATTAGGAAAATTTGAAGGCTAATCTGGATGCCCGTGAAGCCAAAAAGAAAGGCTTATAGTGCCAGCTAGAGGAGGCGCTTGCGAAGGCTGAGGCTGAGGCGGCCGCAGGAGCGAAAAAGGCGGCCCAGGCCAAGGAACAAGGCGACCAACAGGGCCGTGCTGATACCTTAGGGTATTTACGCAAGGCCTTGGCAACGCTGGCCCAAGAGTTTCAGGAGGACAGTTACTTTGAGGCCTAGCTCCACCACGTAGACGAGCATCAGCGAGGGCGAAGGCGCAGGGGACAAGGCAACCAACCCCTTGGATGCTGAGGCTGGGGCTTCTGAGAAGGAGGGGCATGAGGATAGTGGAGAGCCTGATATGTAAGCCCCCTCTTTTTTTCTTGTATGCTTTTATTTTTAATTAGAGGTTGTACTCTTATTTTATTATGAAGGAACGTCTGCCAACTTCTTTTGTTGTTCGCTCTTCTGCTCTATACTTATCTTTTCGTTTTGGCTTGTATTTTTGTTTTTCATGCCCCGTTAGGGTGGCAGCCCATAAGCAAACAAACAAGTGATACGTCATTCTACTAAGGAACTCATAACTAGGGATGGGCATGGGGAGGGTTCAAGGCGGGTTGAGCTATACCCGCACCCATACCCATTTTCAAAAGTCATACCCATACCCATCGGGTTTTGGATGGTTGTATCCATACCCATGCCTATCGAGTTTTTCGGGTTTACAGGTTTTATTCGGGTATATATAGAGTGCTCAAAGTGTCACCCATATTCAACATATATTTACATACACAGTATATTTGATTAGCAATTTCAAGCGACACTACTTAAATTTATGTCGGATAACCACACAGAAGTTAAAAATGTAAAAAATTTAATTTTTCATTTCTACATAAATAAACACTATGCACTTAGAGTTTCATGCCAAACATTTATTTTTTAATTTTACCATATTTTGTTCGCCTTTTATCAACAAATCGGGTACGGGTTTTAAGAATCCATACCCACATCCATACCCATTTTCAAACGCAATACCCATACCCACCCATATCCATTTTTTTTATAAGTTTTCGTACGCATCCCGCTATAAATGGGGCGGTTTCGGGGCGGGTTTTCCGGATTCGGGTTTAACTCCCATCCCTACTTATAACTCGTATTTGGACCGTCTGGGAAGCCGCGGTTGTCGACCCCTTAGCCCCTATTGGGACTAAGAGTGTAGCGACTGACCATAAGACCGTGCTTAAGACCCTTAGCCCCCATTGGGGCTAAGAGTGTAACGATCGGCCATGAGGTTATGCTTAAGAACCCTTAGCCCCCATTGGCGTGAAGAATGCAGCGACCGGTCATGAGGCAGAGCTTAGGGACCCTTAGCCCTATTTGGGCTAAGAGCGCAGTGACGGGCCATAAGGCCGTGCTCATGGACCCTTAGCCCCCATTGGAGCTAAGAGTGTAGCGACCGGTCATGGGACCGTGCGTAGGGACCCTTGGCTCCATTGGGACTAAGAGTGTAGCGACCGACTATGAGGCCGTGCTTGGGGACCCTTAGCCCCTGGGGCTAAGGGTGCAGCGACCAGCCATGAGGCCATGCTTAAGGACCCTTAGCCCTCATTGGGGCTAAGAGTGTAGCGACCGGCCGAATGGCCATACTCAGGGACCCTTAGCCCTCATTGTGGCTAAGAGTGTAGCGACCAGCCATGAGGCCGTACTTAAGTTCCCTTAGCATCCATTGGGTGTAAGAGTGTAGCGACCGGCCATGAGGTCGTGCTTAAGGACCCTTAGCCCCAATTGGGGCTAAAAGTGTAGCGATCAGCCATGAGGCCGTGCTTGGAGAGAAAAAGGGTTGCTTGTGAGTGCAAAAGTGACCGCCGTGGGCTTCTGATTTTATTGCTTGTAATCAAGATGTACATGTCGGTTGGAGATAAAGAAAAAGAGCGAGCCTAAGTATAGCATTTCCTCAGGTTGCTACTATACCAGGTCCATGGTATGGGGGAGCCGCTGATGGTCTCCAGGCGATATGTCCTGGGGTGGACTTGTTAAGCAACTTTGTATGGGCCTTCCCAGTTGGCAGTTAGCCTTTCATGTTCCCCCGCTTGGGCGACGGCCTCCATGCGCCAAAGGATGAGGTCGCCCGCCTAAATTGACTGCACTCGCACCGCGCGGTTGTGCAGGCGTGCGATGCGTAGTTTATAGAGAGCTTCTCGAAGGAGAGCGTCGCCACGGATAGAGGGAAGGAGGTCGAGGGCTTCGCGGAGCACAACATTGTTCAACTCCTCTTGGAAAATGGTCAACCTGGTGAGTGCGAAGGGCGACCTCCACGGGTAAAGCAGCCTCAGACCCATAAGTTAGCATGAAAGGCGTTTCGCCAGTCGCAGTTTTCTCAGTGGTACGTAGGGACCATAGGACGCCATGCAGTTTGTCCGCCCATTTTCCCTTTGTGTCGTCAAGTTTCTTCTGTAGGCCATGGAGGATAGACTTATTGGCCGCCTCGGCTTGGCCGTTGGTCTGAGGGTCAGCGAGAGCACTGAACCATGCTTGACAGCCCAACTTGCTAAGATAGTCCGTGAGCTTACTGCTATCGAACTGCCTGCCGTTATCAAAGATGATGGCCTACGGGATGCCAAAACGGGTGATGATGTTCCTCCAAATGAACCTTCATACTTCAGTAGCGGTTATAGAGGCTACGGCCTCGGCTTCTATCCATTTGGTGAAGTAGTTGACCACCACAAAAAGATACTTACGCTTCCCCGTCTCTTTGGGGAAAGGACGGAGGATATCCATTCCCCATGTGGAGAACGATAGGGGACTGGCAATTGGCTTCATGGGGGTAGAGGGGACTCGTTGGATGGGGGCAAACTTCTGGGATTTGTTGCAAGTTCGCACTAGTGTCATTGCATCCTCTTGTAAGCTGGGCCAATAGTAGCCAGTTTGAATGGTCGTAACATTTAGGGCACTTCCTCCAGCATGTGTGCTGCAAACACCTTCATACAGTTCTTCCAGTATGTTTCTCTTGTCTTCCGGCATCGGAGAGGTCGGGCGAAAGATCTCTTGTATAAGATCCCTTCGTATAGGATAAATCAGTTCGACCTGTTCTTCACTTTATCCACTTCTTTAAGATCCGAGGGCAGGGTACCGTCAGTGAGGTACGCGCGGATAGGATCCATCCATGTTGAGCCTCTGTCTAACCATAGCACTTCATGCAGATCGATGCTCTTCTCCGTGAAGGTTTCCCACTGAATGTTTTTGGCCTTCCCGTCATCGAATAAGCTCGCCAGTTTAGATAGGGCATTGGCCTATTGGTTCTCTGAGCGAGGGATGTGCGTGATTGCAAAGTGCTTAAGTAACTTAGTGGCCTCCCGTACCAGTCGAACATAGGCGACCATAGTGTCATTCTTTGCTTCATATGCGCCGTTAAGCTGGCTGACGACTAACTGGGAGTCAGAGAAGGCTTGGACAGAATCAGCCCCTGTAGTGTAACATAGCTCTATTCCCGCGATGAGGGCTTCATACTCGGCTTCGTTATTGGATGCCTTAAACATGAACTTTAGAGCATGCTCGTATCGTGCCGCGATAGGACTTTTAATGATGAGGTCGGGCCCACTCCTGTCCTGTCCTTAGTGGACGAGCCGTCCACGTATAGGTTCCAGGGTCGCGGGCGTAAATACCCTTCCTCGGCGGGCGTTGTGTTCTCCACCAAGAAGTCAGCCAGCGCCTGGGCTTTGATGGCCCTCCGTGGTTCAAAGGCCCGATCGTAGCAGGAGAGTTCGATGGCCCATTTTAAGAGCCGCCCTGAGGCATCTAGCTTCTAAAGGACGCTCTTTAAGAGCTGATTCGTTGGGACTAATGTCTTGTGAGCCTCAAAGCAGGGCCTCAGCTTTCGACTGGCTATTACTAAGGCATACACAAATTTCTCAGTGAGGGGGTAGTTCACTTTCGCCCCTGCCAAGGCATGGCTTATGTAATATGCAGGGATCTGCTCCTTTACCCTTTCTACTACGAGAACAGCGTTGACCGCGTGCTCTGAAACAGCTAAATACAGTACCGAGATTTTCCCTTCTAGAGGGCTGGTGATTTTAAGTAATTCAGCCAGGTAGGTCTTCAAAGCCTGGAAAGCCTCGCCCGCCTACTGGTCCCGACTGAAATTGGCTCGCTGTTGTAGGACGCGGAAGAACATATGGCAGTTATCTGCGGACCGAGACATAAATCAACCCAAGGCGGCTATGCAGCCGGTTAGGCGTTGCACTTCTCTTATATTCCAGGGCGGCTTCATATCGAGGACGGCCTGAATTTTGTCCAAGTTAGCCTTGATTCCGCGGCTGCTAATCATGAAGCCGAGCAACTTGCCCGACCGTACCCTAAAGATGCACTTCTTAGGGTTAAGCTTCATGCTGAACGCCCGTAATATGTCAAACGTCTTCCTCAAATCATCGCCATGATCCCCTTCGGTCTTGCTTTTTACTATCATATCATCGACATGGACTTCCATGGTCTGGCCAATGAGGGCTCGAACAGTTTGTTCACCAAGCGTTGGCAGGTGGCCCCTACATTCTTTAATCCAAAGGGCATCATCTTATAACAGTGGAGGCCGCTGTCCGTGATGAACACCATCTTTTCTTGATCTTCTGGGTTGAGGGGTATCTGGTGATACCTGGAGAAGGCATCCATGAAGCTCAATTAGGCATGTCCGGCCGTAGCGCCCACCAACTTGTCAATTTTCGGCAGCGGGTAGCTATCCTTTGAGCAAGCCTTATTCAAGTCCGTGAAATCCATGCACATTCTCCAAGTCCCATTGTGTTTCTTCACTGACACCACATTCGAGATCCATTTAGGGTATTGGCATTCTCGAATGAACCTAGCTTTGAGCAACTTCCACATTTCAGCATTGGTAGCAGCCGCTCTCTCCGGGCCCATATGGCGCTTCATTTGGATGACCGGCCTATGATAAGGGTCCACGTTCAGCCGGTGTTCCATCACAGTTGGGGCAATGCCGGACATTTCTTCAGGTCCGAACGCAAAGACATCTTTATACTTCCTAGCTGAATGGTGCGCTCAGGCCATTCTTCTTCAAGTGAAACCTGCTCTACCTCGCCCGTAGCCTCTAGTCGAGGCCGCGAGGGCTCCGATGAGGTGAGGAGGTGGTACTTACACGCTTCTGGGACCATGGTGGCCGGTCTGGTACTTACACGCTTCTCCGCTTGGGGCGGCCCATCCGGTCTGTGCTCCCTTGCTCGCTCTACCAAGGGCTGGATGCTCACCAAGTAACACTCCCTAGCCATCCGTTGGTCCCCACGTATTTCACCAACGATGCCATCATCAGCCTCGAATTGAAGCTGGAGGAGGTATAGGGCGATGACAGCTTTTACCTTGTGAAGAGTTGGACGTCCAAGGATCACATCGTAGGCCGTGGGCACGTGAACGACCAAAAAGTCGACCTCTAGGATCTTAGATTTAAGCTTGTTACCAAAGCGTACAGGAAGGCGGATCATCCCCACGGGATTCACTTCCTATCCACCGAAGTCCAAGATAGGGTGCACCAAGGGGACGATGTCACGTCCGCGGTGCACGAGTTTCTTCAGACAGTCCCAGATTATGATGTCAACTGAGCTACCTGTGCTGACCAAAATCCGTCGAACAATCGCTTGCTATCTTTATCTCAACGACCAGGGAGTCGTTATGGAGGGAGGCGTATTGTGGAACTTCTTTTCTGCCAAACACCATTGTGTGGGCCGTTACGCGGGGTCCTTGCTCTGTGGTAAGTACCTACTGTGCACTTCTGAGCTGAGCTTTCCAAGCTAACCTAGTGATTGCTTCCACATAGCCCCCGTCTATTGTGGCCACGGTCTCCGTCGAGCACTCTTCATCCCGCAGCTAGACTTGAGCCGGCTTCTGTTCTCGTCGAAGGAACCGCGGCCCTCTCTTTAGAAATCGGTGAATCTGACCCTTGTCCGCCAATTTGTGAAGGGTCATCTTCAGCTCTCGGCATCAATCGTGGTGTGTCCACTCTGTTTCTGGAACTCACAATACTTCCTGGCATTCTGCGGCTTAGGGGGTACGGTCATAGGAGGCAGTCTTCAGAGCGTAGGATGTCCTCTAACCTCCATGAGGATGCTTCTGGTGTCGATGGTAAATCAGGGATTGACCGCCTCGAACTGCGGCCTCCTTCCCCGAGGGCCGGGATTTCTGTCACCGCAGTTGAAATTCTTATCCCCCGAGACCTTAGCCTTCTTCGGGGCGTCGGAATTGTCGGCGTAGATCTCAGCGGCTCGAATGAAGTCTGCAGCCTTCCTCAGGGCCTTGGCTAATGTTGTCTCCTTTTGTTCAGCTATGGAAAACTTGAAACGGCCGCTCTTAAGACCATTCAAGAATAAGGTGTATGCCACTCCGTCCTCCAAGTCTGGAATCAGCACCTCCTCCTGATGGAAGCACTTGACAAACTTGGTAATGGACTCCTGTGGCCCTTGTTTGATTTTTGACAGGTGGATACTAGTTCTCTTTTCCTTCCTGCTAGCAATGAATTGGCCGGGTCTTGGAAACAAGTGATGCTCCCTGGTGGCATACCATTAAACCATGATTGTGCCACTTTCTTTATGGTGGCAGGAAAATAGCGGCAATAAGCAGCATCATCTACGTCCTGCACATATATCTGTGCCTTATAGACCCCCAGATGCTCTTCAGGGTGCCATCCCATCATAAAGGTCTAGCGTAGGCATCTTAACTTTTCCGTAGCGTGGAGCATTGATTATTTCGACACTGAACGGGGTAGAGAAGGGGAGAGCAGGTGGCCGAGCGGTCGTTCCCGACACCTTGATGGGGGTTTCAGGAGGGCGCTCTACCTTAACAACAGAAGGACTTATCCTATTCCGGCCATGCCTGGAAGTTTTAGGGGGAGACCGATCCCCTCAACGTGGCTCCTGACCGCGTGTTCCGCGTGGGGGCGAACTCCGGGTACGTTCTTGGTGGGACGGCGCTTGCCCGAGATCTTTCCCCAAGGCTTAGAAGTCTGTTCTTGCTCCTTAAACCAGGCGGTCCGCCTAGAATGGGTCGTATAAGGTGTAGAAGCAGTCGTTGATTTGGCTGTTGCCCCCTGCGTGGGGCGGCCACTGGGTCCCATTGTCGTGCATCGATATAGCTGCTCCGTATAGGGCTGACGGCTTCGGCCTGATCGAGATACTTTTTGCCCCTGCTCTGTATAACGGGGAGACGGTATCCGCTCAGGCCGGAGGAGGGTTCGCCTCCGTGAGTTGGTATGTAGTCGAAGTGGGGAAGCGGCCTGGCTGAGTTAGCCACCTCCATAGCTCTTCTGATCTGTTCTGAAACCTGGCGAGTGATGGTGTCTATCCTGGTGGACATAAAGTTTTTCAGGACATCCACCGTAACGTACACTTCTCGTTCAGGAGGAGGGGCTAACCGCTCGAGGGTTTGCCCATGAACTCTCTGAAGCATCCTGCACCTCAGGAGTAGGGATAGCAATAAAACCCGTACCCATTTAAAACTCGAAAAACCCATCCCATTTATAACCCAATGGGTGACGAAAATAGGTTTTAAATGGGTATGGGGCAGGATTGAGAAAAATGGATATGGGGACGGGTACGGGTACGCGCTTCACCCGCCCCGTACCCCTTTTTTTATTAATTTTTAAAAAACCCAATCTGACTTACGTAATCAGGCTTAGCAGCCTAAATATCCAGCCCAAATTTGCTTATCTTACTGGTGGATAGGTAATTTATGCTCCTCATGTGGATTGTTGCTACTTGTTGTGACTAAACATTATGGCAGGGGATGCTTAGTAGGCATTCAACAAAAACGTATTGATGACTTGTTGAATTTACTAACATTGAATTCAAATATAGGTTTAATATGGGTATTAATTTTTATTTCCTATACAAACCCGAATAAAGCCCGCAAACCCGCAAAAACCCGGTGGGTAAAGATATGGGTGTAGTTTTTTAATACCCAATGGATATGGGTACGAGTATGGGTA
>NCQV01066046.1:15479-29081 GCA_002740545.1 Lophocereus schottii
TACGGGTATGGGTACGGCTCAACCCGCCCCGTACCCACCCCATTGCCATTCCTACTCGGAGGCACAGAGGTATTAACCACGGAGGCCTTATCCCTGCGAGTCCGTGCCCGTGTTACTTCGCTCACCACCATCGCTACCGTTTCCTCCTCACAGACGGGGCCAATATGATTCCGGAAGAAATCTCTGAGGTACGGTTGATGATGATGTGGGACGAAGGAACGGGTTTATCTGACAGCTGGCACGCAATACGTGACGTCTTCTTCTCCGAACGGCCTACCTACAAAAAGGGCAACTCCAGTTTGTGGACCGGGGAATGCCTCTCTAACGGTGAATTCAGTTCAGGGTCCAAGTCAAGGTCAAAAGAGAGAGAAAGTACAATAAGAGTTCAGTATATCTGCTTGCCAGCCCTTTTCCCGAGGAAAGTAGGTGACTATTTATAGTCCTTTCGAGAAAAGGGTAAAGCAGTAATCTTACCTGGAGTGCCCACGTGGCCTGCCAGTCTCGGCATGGAAGGGTCCCAGGGGGAGCCCCTAGGGTTGCGTCTCAGGGCCCATTATCTCAGACATGGGCCCGGGGAAGCCCCTAGGGGGCGTCTTAGGGCCCATTATCCCTGATACAGGCCTTGTCTATGGATCCGACTCGGTTAGGCCCATTTAGGAGAAATTGGATTCTTCCCAATCAATTTGAAAACCTAGCAAGCAAGCCTTTAGTAATAAGAGACATTGTACACAAACTCTCTCTCTTGAGTGTTCTCTTGTTTTTTTCTTAAATTATTTGGTTCCCTTGAGTCTAAGTCAATTAAGAAGGCTTAGTACCGAACTTGGCAAGGTTAGAAAAGTTTGCTAGTTCTGCTCAGGAGTTGAATCATCTTGTGACATATGGCGGTTGATTCAAGTCAATATTATCCAATCCAAGGATCTCAATTTAACGAGCAAATAGATTTTTTAAAAAAAACTCTGACAATATATTATTTTGAACATTAAACACTTACTTTAATAAAAGAAAACAGGAGTCATCAGCCTGAAGAGTTCATCACCACCGTTGCCCATCCAACTCTCTCTCTACTCTTCTCTAATTTTCATCAGTATATACAATTAAAAGTATGCTTGTCAATTTGTTGTTCATTGTCCAGATCTTAATTATTAAAAGAAAATGATTTTGGAATTGGGTTGACTATTCAGGCCAATGAACATGTTCAGTCATAGCCACTTTCTATGATTATCTAACAATATATATATTAGCATAATGAAACAATACAAGTAAATTATGGGTCTTAGATCAAATTGATGATGATGTGTTAGTAAAATTAGTGATAATTTGGTTAGAATTTGCCAATTTGATAATGAACGAAGGAAATAAGTTGATACGAGGACAAGATTGGTCATTGTCTTCACAAATACTAGAGCAAGTAAGACAGAGAAAGAAAGAGATATAGAAAAAAAACATAGAGGGACAAGTGGCGAGAGTTATGATCATCCGTTCAAGTGATTGAGATTTAGGAGTTGGAGGGGGTTTTTTTTGTAAGGGGAGGAGTTGAGAGTTTTTACTCTTATTATTGTTAGGGAGATCCAAGGAGAGAGCTTACTTCAACCAAGGCCAATGTTAACAAGTCTAAGGGATGTTCTATCTTAAAACCAATTAGCAATAGAAGAAATACCCCACTTGACTTATATACCATGGTCTTTATCTGCAAACTCTCGACATGAGACTCTTCACTCATGTGTGATATTCTCAACAATTAGTACATACAATATTATTGCTTAGTATTTAAAGTAAGAAATATTTAGGGTTTTTTAAATTTATTACCTGCTTTAAATAAAGTTATTGGATTGTCAAGTCTTTGTAAACAGTTCATTAAGGACTTGACTTTTATCTGTCGACCCAAAAGTGCACAAAAAGTCATCCCTGAGGAAATTTTAAAAAAAATGTTGAACGATATCATAGCATGGACCGTTGAAAGCCTTCAATCTAGTGTGTTGTATGACGCAATGCTCACATGGATGAAATGTAGGATGGAGCAGGGTTTAGTAGATGTGATAAGAGTTGTATTTGAAAACGAAGAAACGAATTTGTAGGGAAATCAACTAATGTTAAGCAATTTTGCGCAATTTTACATTAGCACAATGCATGAATTTTGATAAAAATTACCCTTTCTTGAATTTTCAAGAAGTATCACCGCATTCGTGTTAGAGTTTAATGGGCTAGTGTACATTTTTTTTTTAAGTGGTGAAGAAGGAAGATTAGACGTCTCTTCTTACAAGAGCACGGCCCATCATATCAGCCCTCAAAATAGCCCTAAGCTCTGGAGAAGATGGGGATCCGCATATGGTGAGAGATGGTTGCTTGTGACCCAACTTCGCCAACCAATCTGTTGCCAAATTAGCTTCTTGAAAGTTATGTGAAAGTGACACTTCTGTCATCTGTTTCATATAATGTAAAATGTCACTGACAATGAGACTAATCTTCCAGGGCAAGTGAATTGATCCTTTAATTGCTTGTGTAACCGTAAAATTATCTTCTTCGATCATCAGGAACTGGAAACCTGCTTTAATTGCTTCATGTAAACCATCACGAAGTGCTTAAACTTCAGCAACTAATATAGATGTATCTCCATAGGTTGCTGCTCCTGCCTTGATTAGCTTGCCCGCCCAATCACGGATGGTGAACTCGTCCGTCACTGAATTATGGATGTGAGATCCGTCAAAGTTGAATTTGACGAATCCCCGAGGGGGAAATTCCACCTCACAATAAAGTTTGAATTAGAATGCAGAAGAACGACCCTCCTAACAGAAGAAAGCTGTGACATACAAGTTTGGATTTCCCATTCAGCAAAGGCTTTCTTGACACTAATTAAAATTCTTATGGGATTAAACTATCGATTTTGAAAAACGAATTCATTCCTACCCTTCCAAATACTCCACAGAAGAAATGTAACCCTTCGTATAACTTTTGGATTCAGGTGCAGGCGACACTGTGAGATCAGCTGTGAGAAGTAACGTTGACCTTGCAATAGCTGCCGTGGAACCCATTCTTGTTGAAATGCTAAGCTCCAGGTTCTCTTTGCAAGGGAATAGTCCCAAAAGAGATGACTAGTCGTGTCAATATCTTCTCCACAAAGTGTGCATGAAGGTTCAATCAACATGCCTCTTCACAAAAGCGTTCCCCGAGCTGGCAAGGCCTTAAGTAAAGTCTGCCATTAAAAAAATTTTAATCTTTGGCATTACGTCCAACTTCCATATCCAGCTAAAGGCCCATTTTGGATCATTAAACTCAAAATTCTTGTGTGCTGCCTACATTGCAGTTTTCATACTAAATTATCCAGAGCCTGTAAGGCCCTAACAAAATGAATCTTCTGCCTCCATTTGAGGCAATGCTATGCCGATTATTTCACCCTGTGAAATCAAGTTGCGAATCTTATCTATATCCCAACATTTATCGTGTGTAATGAATTCAGTGACTTTCAATTTCGGATTTTGTATAGTAGTCGTATCTAGGCCAGTAAGTCCACTAGGCTGGCATTATCGCACTAATTATCCCACCAAAACATGATTCGATCCCCTTTGCCTACCTTCCATCTAATTCCTTTTCGAAGTAATATCTTTCTTCTTAGTACACTTTTCCAAATTGGAGTGTCGGAGCTCCCAATTTTGCTATCAAAAAAACATTGAGACCTGAGATATTTGTATTTAACAACTGAGGTCCATAATTCCTCAATTCCCCCGAGAACTTTCCAAGCAAGCTTGGCTTGGAACGCCAGGTTGACCGCCTCCATTTTCCTTAAACCTGATCCCCCCAGATTCTTAGGTTGCCAGACTTTATGCCATGCAACCATAGGTAAACCCTGGTTGCTCCCATATTTCTTCCAAAAAAAAGTTCTATTCACTTGTTCTAAAAGTGTTGTGGTCTTTTTGGGTAATTCAAAACATTACACAGTATGAGTAGGTAAGGATTCTAGATTAGATTGAATGAGTACCACTCTGCCAGCCTTGGACAGACTATTAGCTTTCCAGGCTTCGATTTGAGCAGTAGTTTTGCCTAGAATATCAGTAAACATAGACTATTTAGATTTGCCTTGGAAAACAGGACACCCCAAATATTTTTCTAGCATTTCCCTGTGGGGGATATTGAAGGCGGCTAAAACGATCTATTTTTTAGCATTAGTAGCATTTTTGGAAGCAACAATGGACGATTTCTGAAAATTAATAAATTGACTAGAGAGCCTGCAAAATTCATCTATGATATTGTTCAACTTCCTGCAAGAAGCTAAATTGGTTTTACAAAAAAGGAGACTGTCATCAGCAAAAAATAGACAGGTTTATAGTTGGTGAACCTGTTGAGAGCCGAACACCTACTCCAGATTTCTTATTATTTGCTAAATTACAGAGTGCAATTACAAAAACATTCATACATAAGATAAACAAATAGAGGGAAAGAGGGTCGCCTTGCCTAATTCCCCACAATGGACTGAAGAAACCATGAGAAGAATTATTAATGAGAATAGAATCAGAGACTGTTGTTACACATTCCTTGATCCAGCCGATCCATTTGGGAGGGAATCCCATTTGTGTGAGACAAGCGCAGAGGAAGTCCCATTCAAGCTTATCCTATGCCTTTTCCGTATCTAATTTGACAGCTGCCCAGGCCGTTTTTCCTTAGCCATTTTAAATTTATGCATAATGTCATGAGTGATGAGAATATTGTCAAGGATAGATCATTTGGGAATAAAGGCACTTTGGAAAGGTGAAACTATCTTATCCAACAACGGTCGTAGCCGAGAGACCAAAATTTTGGAAATAATCTTATAAACCATTGAGTATAGACTAATTGGTCGAAAATGAGATGTCATTTGTGGATGAGCCAGCTTAGGTATCTGGGTAATAAACGTATGATTAAGTTCCTTTAGTAGTTTACCATGCAGAAAAAAATCTTTAATACACTCAATGGGCTCGCCTCCAACCAAGTCCCAGTAGTGTTAGAAAAAACCAACGCTAAATCCATCAGGTCCGGGTGTTCTATTAGGGTTAATATCAAGCACAACCTTTTTAATTTCTGCCACCGTTGGTAACTCGGTTAGATGCTCATTGTCTTGTTGAGTAATAAGAGTTGGGAGTCCCAACTCAGGGAATGTTCTAGGAGTCCTATGCACATATTTGAAACGTTTATTGTAGTATAATAAAACTTTATTTCTGATATCATTAGGGTCATCGATCCAGATGCCAGCCGCATATTTTAACCTAGTAATTTCCTATTTTTTCCGGCGGATGTTGCCCCTCCTTTGAAAATAAGTCGAGTTACGGTCTCCCATGACCAGCCACTCCCTCCTCACCAATCGTCCCCAGTACTTTTCATTAAACAGTAACATTTTCTCTTGTTGCTTAATAAGTCGAAGTAGCTAATTATTCAGCTGAGGATTAGAGGGGTTTTCCAACAATTTTTCTTCCACGTAATTGATCTTATCCAAGTTACGCTTAATTTTTCCATGGAAATTACCCAATGTCGATTTGGCCCAAGGCTTGATGCTATTTTTGATAGCTTTTAATTTATGAATAAATCTAAACATTTTAGCAGCTTTAACTTTGTTTTGCCAGTTGTTATAGATTAATTGGTCAACTGCTTGGTACTTAGTCCAAAAGGATTGAAACCGAAAAGGATAGGGTTTACGTTGTCTGTTCTCTACTGCAGTGCTAATAATAATAGGACAATGATCTGAGAAGGTGAAGGCACCATGTGTTGTACTTAAATTTGGATATAAATTGCTACAGTCTCCTAAGTGCAATGCCTCTGTCTAATTTTTCAAATACCCATGAACCATTAATAAGTTTCTTCCAGGTAAAGTTAATGAAAAATATATTGCATGGTGAAGCAGAATGAACCAAGCCCCCAAGATTGAATCCAAAATCATAGAAATTGAAGAAACTAAATTTGTATTTTTGGGCATTCTGTGTAGGAAAAGAAAAGAAATCAAGAGGATATATTCATGCTAAAGGCAAACTACCACATGAACTAACATAGCACTACTTAATCTCATAAAGGCCTAGCCACCAAAGATGAAGATAAACCTATGGCTTTAATAACCACTCTTAAGGCATGAGATAAAGAAATGAGATTTCTATTTAGAGAAACAAGCAAAAAGCTTCATTTCAGTTTCATTATATTCATCATTTCATCCAAAAAGTCTATGCTCTAAGTGAATACGAGAGGCTAATTTATAGCCCCAAGAATTAGTGCCCCCTTTATTAAGCTACAAATTAAGCCAATAGAAATGAAGCACCTATGGGGCTAATGTGGGCCAATAGGATTCAAAACTCTACCCAATAACATTTAAACAACAATTTAAGCATATTGAGATTAGAAGCTTCTAGGCTAGTGATGAATTGTCCAAAATGCAAGGCTGAAAATGTTGCTGCACTTGTGCTTGATTGGTGTCATCGTCCACCATGCCATACGGATGAATTTGGGAAGACATTTAATGGGAATTTGCTAAATCCACTAACCATAAAATATTAACCCTTTAACCATCCATTTGATGGCCCAATTAAACTCGTACTCAAAACTGTGCATATCCTAACCCACACCAACCCTTGCTCAGTTTAAGCTTCATAAATTGATCAATACTTGGAATTTGAAGGAGTTCTATAACTCATTTAAAAATATACATCTGGAGCTATCCAACTATAGCTAAACCACTAATTTTGAAGCTTATTTGGTCATCCTTAAAGCAACTCAAAGTTAACTTATGAAATTGAAATTTCTGGACAACTCGTGCTATAAGCTTTATTTGATATAATGCACCATTAATAAGTGAGTCACGAACTAATCAACTTTTGGGGGGTGATTTGGGTTTTCTCTTCGCGTCACATGGCTTCAAAAAGCAGTTGCTATCGATACCCTTGGTACAAGAATCTCTTATCTAAAACAATGGGTCAATGAACAATGTCTTAATCTCTAAAAACGAAAGAAAATGAATAAACAATCTATAGCTTCTTGGGATAATCCTCATCAATGGGGAAATGAACCTGAGAAGAAAAGAAAAGAAAATTTTATAAAAAAAAGAACTTTAACAGGAACATAACAGAGAAACATAAAAGAAAGTATTATAACAAACCAAGCTCCAAATGACAAAGATTTTTAAGAAAGACCACTTATTGTCTAATAGGGAAAAATGACCGTAAGTGTTACTGTTGGACATGCGGAGAAGTAGGACATTATTCATATGAATGTAAAAATAGGAAGAACAAAAAATTTATGGAAACATTGGGTAGTTTAGACTATTTTAGCTTAATGAAGAAGAAGCATTACGTCTAGCCGTAACAAACAACAAAAAAATTGTTAAAATAGAAATGAAAGATGAATATGAAGAAAGTGATTACGAAGAAACAAGTAATATGATGAAAAATAGCTCAATTAGTCTTGGTGATCTTCAAGGAGAAGAATTTATAGTAGATAATGAGAATGAAAGTATCAAAGGAGATTAGGTCCTTTCTATAATTCATAGGGACATGGTCTATAAAAAATTCATCTTTCAATTAAAAAGTATGTATGCGAAATGATGGAAATGAATTTAGAGATGAAAGACTATGAGCATGATGTGGGAGAAGTTAATCTCATTAATTAGGAAAACATCGTTAAGTATAACAAGGATAAAAAAAAAATACAAGCATACCCATATTGGAAAAGTCCAAGTCCAAATTACACCATTATAGTATTATGATAAAGATATTGATCTGTATACTTTGCTATGTGATATTAGCCATGCCAAATTTAATATTCAAATTATTACATGGATCAAGGCCAATTTGTTAATAGTTCAAAATGATTCAATTGCCGACTTGACAATTATATGAGCCTAAAAGATGAATCTGCCAAAAACTTTCTACCCCTTAAGATATAAACAGTTGTGACATACATGAAGAAGGAAAGTTACCCAATAAGGAAATTTTGAAAAATAATGTACAAATTAGATAATATCATAAATCCAAAGACTAAGCTAACAATGATAAAGATAAAAAAAATTGAAAGTCCAACTCGTATGCAAAAAATTCAAAGGATGAAATCAAATTCCCATGAGATAAAAATTGTCAGGTCTTGAATATCTGACTTTGCCAATTTCTCAAACATCAATAGGAAGAATGTAATAAAAATCGATGAGAATCGAAAAATTACCATTAAACTCCAATTATTGAGAAGCATAAGTGCAAGATCAGACTAAGGATAAGGATCTTTAACAACTACAGAAGAGCGTAAAGAAGATGATACAATTAGTATGGTTAGTAACATGAGTAGAATGAGTTTTAAACTTGCAAGGTATAATGCAAATCAAAGTATGAGTTTAGATGGAAAAGCCAATGGGTACAAAACAAGGACTGTTAATGAGCTCATCTATAAGGATAAATTAGTCAAAAATATGACTTTAAAGATACATTAGGAAACTACTAATACTAATTCTAATAGCATTTATATCCAAATAAATGTATTTTTGGAGGAATACAACATATATGAATTGTGTTCTTTTATCGATAGTAGTTGTTACGTCTATTTTGGAAAAAGATTGTTATTCCCAAAATTCATACAGGAAAAAAGTAAAGAATCCTTTACAAGTAAAAATAGTTAATAATAGCATAATCAGCCACAAGGAAGCCATAGAGGGATTATCCATAGCAATTGGAGGAGAGCAATGCAATATACCAGCTATATAGGTTACTGATCAACTCCCCCATGATATGATTATTGTAAATAACTTTCAAAGGATATATTCTCAATGCACACAGACCTTAAGCGAAATCATATTCACAATAAATGGCCACTTTGTTCCAATTGATAAATTAAATAAACATACATTTATTAGAAAATTGAGTTTACACACAACCAGCGTGGTGAGCAGGTAATCCCCTCACAACAAGAAGTAGTAGATTATTAAACAACAAGAATAATTATGAAAGACCCGCGTCCTTTATTTTACGTTAAGTTGGCTGCCTTACCTTCTACATTACAAAATCCGTATTTTTATTAACCATATGAGTTAAATTAGTATCGATGTGCTTATATGAGCGATAATTTTATTAAAAAAAATTATTATTGCTATTATTGATTTTAAAGTTAATTTGTGTTGTCTGTGCCCTTAAATTATATCGATAGTTTAATTTAGTCGTTATTCGATTGATTTAGTCGTTTTCTAAATGCGAGTAGGTTGTTAACCATAGAATTAGTTTCGAGGTTTACTAAAATCGAACCTTTACGTAATTGGGAACGAATAATTGATGAAGGGTCATGTTATCGATTTGAGTTTAGAACAAGACGTTTGAGATGGACTAATGATTTTAGTTGATTGATTTATTAACCAAAACAACAAAAATAAAATAAAAGCAAATGTAAGGGGCCGAAGCCCCTTACTTTTCTCAGCAAGGCACGACAGGCGGGGAATTCGGACCGCAGCTCCGCGACCCCCCAAACGAAGAGAGAGAAGGGAGATCGAGGGGGAGACCGAGAAGAGAGAGAGAGAGAGAAAGGGCGGCGAATGAGCAGGCGGTGGCCTGCCAGGCAGCAACCACTATTGCGCCTGGCGGCCCCGTTCACGCTACGTCACAATAGAAGAGAGAGGGGTCAAGCGACTTTAGAGCGAGAAAAAGGAGGGGTTGTGGCCGCCGGCTGCCACCGTAGGGAGACGCCGACGAGAGTGAGCCGGGAAGGAGGACGCTAGCCATCCGCTGGTCGCCGGCGAAGAGGAAGAGAGGCGATCGAGTGAGACAGCAAAGTTGAGGTTTTGAAGCCCTAGCCACCACAGAACCACCACTTCGACCACCACCGAGGTGGTCTGACCCAACCTGGACAGCCAAGGGGAGGACCAAGAGCGAAAGGATAGGACGTGCAAAACAACCAATAGCAAGGCTCAGGATTCGGCTTCAAATTTGCCCAATTAGCCCAGGAATCGAGTCCTCTAGCTTGGAGTCGAGGTGGATGTTTGTCGCCTCCTAATTATTAGTAATTTCGAAATTGTTTTAACCTTTAAGTTGCAATGCATGTTAAGTTTAGTTAGTTAGTTTATGCCTGAAAATGATTTCGAATCGTTAAATGTTAGTTTAGTTTATTAATAGTCGAAAGTGGCCTTGAATCGATATATGTTAATTTTAGTTAATTAACTTTGAATAGGGCTTTGAATCAGTATATGTTAGTTTAGTTAATACATGCTAATTAGTAGCTTCAAAATGATATACGAATACCCTGATTCGATGCTTGCTTAATTAGTTAATCCATGCCTCATTAGTAGCTTCGAAATGATATACGAATACCCTGATTCGATGCTTACTTAATTAGCCAATCCATGCCTCATTAGTAGTTTCGAAATGATATACGAATACCCTGATTCGATGCTTGCATAATTAGTTAATCCATGCCTCATTGGTAGCTTCAAAATGATATACAGACACTTTCATTCGATGCTTGCTTCATTTGTTCATTTATGCCTGAGTCGTAGCTTTGCAATGATATATGAACACTTCGATTCGATGCTTGTTTAGTTGGTTAATTTATACCTGAATAGTGACTTTGAAATAATAAATGAACACCTCGAATCGATGCCTGCCTATTTAGTTAAATCATACTTGTAGCTTTGGAAATAATTTATGCATGTTTGAAACGAACCAAGAGCACCTAAGGTCGAAACAGGCTAATTTGATCGGTTCATGTTTAAAAGTAGCTCCGGAAATAATCGAAGAATGTTTTTAAACGATGCCCTAAGCTAATGCATGCTGAATTGGTTAGCTCCTGATTAAAGTTAACCTTAGAAACGACCTAAATAAGCCTTGAGTTGACACTCGCTAAGTTAGTTCGTTCATGTTGAAAAGTGACCCTTAAAATAACCCAAGTACACTTTGATTCGTTGCCTAATAAGTTCGTTCAATTATGTCTAAAAGTAAGCTTCGAAACGACTTATACGTGCTTCAAATCGATGAATGTTAAATTAGTCAAGTCATGCCTAAACCGATACTTGCTAAGCTAGCTAAGTCACATTTAAAAGTTGCTCTGGAATCAACCTAAGCATGTCTTGAATTGATGCTTACTAAGTTAGTTAATTAATGTTTAAAAGTAGCATTCGAATCGTCCTAAACATGCCGTAAGTTATTGTATATTGAATTAGTGGATCCATGCTTGAAGACGTTATCGAAACAACCTAAGAATGTCTTAAAACAATATATGTTAAGCTAGTTAGCGACGCTTTGAGAATGACATGAACTTGACATGCTTACCCCCTATTTGCGAGTTATGAACGTAGGCTAGTTTCAAGCCTTATGAGTTTATTTCAGTTTGTTAAGTACTTGTTTCAAGTTAATGCAGTATAGATATATATGCGTATGTGTTTATATATATGCTATAACGCATAGCTGGATAATGGCTGCTCGCTCTGTAAGTTATACGTATCTATTTCATGTGACTTTTATGATAATATGCTATGGTTATGGAATTGAAAACCGAGATGGTAGTCGGATGGTTTGAGGTAGAACTATGAGTGGTTTGAGGTCCTATGGTCAGTTGCTATGTGAGGAGGGAGTCTGGGTTGTGATTACCACAATCGTGGGGATTGCGAGGCTGTGTGTGGCTCATTGTGTTGAAATGATTATGAAGTGCTTGAATGTGTTATATGTAAATCCCTTCCCATTTATTTTATTAAGATGCATTATGCGTGTGAAGGTGTTGTTTTGAAAAAGAATGTTTCTCGTGTTTCAAAACAATAGTAGCCATGACTATTAGCAATCAATGGCCTATTTTAGCTATACGAACTTTGTTCTGGGAGTGAACTCGCTTGAATGGGGGAATCCTTAAAGAATTTGAATAAAAAGAAAGCGTGATGTATGAAAAAGGATTTCTTATGAGAGGCAGTAAAATTATTAGCCGTTATGGCCCATACGCTTTCAATTGGCTAAGATAATGTACTTTAGACAATATGATATGAGTGATATTAGGGAATAAGTCCTAGTACTCGGAAACCCTGGAAGACCCTGATGAGGGTAATAGTCCAATATGTTAAATGTAGCAATCCCGGGAGTAAGAGCTTAAGCGTGAGCGTTAGGTCTCACTATGAGGTTGAGGATAGATCCCACCCAATCAGCACCCTGTAATGATCTTATGCCAGATGTATTTTCCTAATAAGCGAAGAAAAGCAGTCGGCATTACGCCATTTCAGGTATTTCAGAAAGAAAGTTTTTATGAACCATTAAGAGGCCAGATGAATGAAACGTGAAAAGCTTATAAGGGTCGGTATGCGATCGACACGAAAGAGATCTCTTTTAAAGAATATGAGCCTCAAGAGGCTAAATAAAGTGTTTTTAGTCAAAAGAAAAGGTAGCTTCCTATGTATAACATATGTATATTCCAAGTATAACTTATGAATAAGATGCTAAGTAAGACACGAATATGAAAAATAAGCATATTTCATGCATACTCTATGAATGAGGTTTGATTGAGACTTGAAATGTGCGTCTTATGCATATTATATGAATGAAATGCCAAGAAAAGTATGATTATGAAAAGTGATAGCCTTATGTGCACATTATATGAATGAGGTTTCATGTATAGTTGAATTAGTGGATAGATGAATGAAACATGAAAAGCTTATAAGGGTCAGTATGCGACCGACATGAAAGAGATCTCTTTTAAAGAATATGAGCCTCAAGAGGCTAAATGAAGCATTTTCAGTAAAAAGAAAAGAAAGCTTCCTGTGCATGACATGTGCATATTCTAAGTATAACTTATGAATGAGATGCATACCCTATGAATGAGGTTTTGATTAAGAGTTGAAATGTGCGTCTTGTGCATATCATATGAATGAAATGCCAAGAAAAGTATGATTATGAAAGGTTGTGGCCTTATGTGCACATTGTATGAATAAGGTTTCATGAATAGTTGAATGGAATGCTAAGTAGTTATGTTTATGAAAAGGAAAGTTTCTGTGCTTAGCCTCGTTGCTTGCTTATGTGAATTGAGTGCTCGGTTTTTAAGAAGTTGGTTATTTAGGAGTCTAAAAATGAGTTTGAGCGGCAAAAATGAAGTTTATGAATAGCGAACCTTCATAAGGGTTTTATGAATGCCTAATATGATAGTAAAGTATGAATACGTGATATGTGACTATTAAAGATATTATTGCCTGCAACAGTTTTGGTTCTAAGGGGGGTCGGAAAACACTGACTGAGCGTGTGGTTGCTTATCCCATTACTCTTTCCCCTTTTTCCTCAGGTTTCCTTTATGACAGAAAGAAGTTGAGTCAGCCATGTCAAGATGGAATCTGTTGAACGGTAAATTTACCCGTTTTATGCACCTCTTTCTCCCACTTTTTGCTCGTATAATAACTTTATTTTATAGAATTTTACCTTGTTTTATTTATGTTTTGTAGGAAATAACTCCAAATCAAGCAAACGTCGCAAAAAGGGACGAAGACGGGACAACACAGCGAAAACCGGCGGAAACGGACAAAACCGGGCAAAACCGGGGGAGACGGACCACCGTGCCAGCAATGTGGCACGGTGGGGTCGTGCCACACGGCACGGTCGTGCCGCCCCCCAGTTCGTCGGGCCTCGGTTTTTCTATTTAAGTTTCGTTTGGGCGTTTTTG
>NCQV01066058.1:2713-14986 GCA_002740545.1 Lophocereus schottii
CTCACCATCTTCATTCTCTCGATCCCCATCTCCTTCCTCTCTCTACCTCGCATCTCTCTCTCTTCCACATCACCACCATTGATGTCCCCCTCTACCGCATTTCACGCTAACGGTGCCAGCACAATACCTCACCAACTCTATCTCCACCGCCCACGATACCCACGAATCGAAGGGTCAACATTGAAGCAGCGTTCGAGTATAAAAAGGAAGCAGACGCCATTGCTGAGTAGCTAGGTAATTTCAGGGCTAGGTTAGGTTTAACTTCAGCTTTAGGTTTAGTTTTAATTTTAATTTTGTTTTCGTTCCAGTTATTTGAAATGTAGGGTTTGAATTCAGTTAGGGTTTGATGTTGGATGGTTTTTGTTTCTCGAATTCCTTGTAATTAAGCTACAATTTTGCTAATTGCCAATTTTCGGTTTGCTTTTGTAAGATTTAGAGTTGGTTCATTTGATTTTGCTTACCCCCTCCCTTGTTTCGATTTTTTTTGCATTTGACAATGGCGAAGCAGCCATTGATGTTCAACTGAGCTGCAAAGCCAGGAGGCCTGAATCGGTTGTGGTTTTGAAGTTTCATTTCCCCTTCCCCAAATTCGAATGTTGCTCTTCACCATGGAGTTCGGTTCATCTTCTCTGTCCTGAGTGGCTTCTATCTGCGTCTTGTTGCTCGATGTTCAGGTCTGTTTTTAGCTTGAATTCCCCCCTTTGCTGTTTTGTTTATGTTCTGCTTCGGGCTCAATTAATCTCGGTTGTGCGTTGAACATTCTGCTGTTTTCTTTTCTGGTTCAGTTCGAATATGCCAGTAGCTAGGATAGTTCTTGGTTGTTGATGGATGTCGTTTCAAGCTTGCTTAATTCTGCTGCTTCATTATGTTGGTTCAAGATGTTTATTTGATCTGTTTGATTCTGGAATAGGAACTTGTTCTGCTGAGGTACTGGCTAATGCATTTGTCCTGTTTTACTCTAGGTTAGATTAATAAAGAGTGACCTATTTAGGATAGATTATAATGGTTAGTTTTGCTGCACGATTACCAATCTAATTTTAAGTTAGCTAAATCAGTCGAGTTAGTAGTTTGGTTGAATCAGTTGATTTAGTAGTCTAGGAGATTTAGTTTTGTTTGATTTAAGTTCGAATACTCTTGTTGATTTCTCAAGTTTAGATGGCTTCGATGATTCGAAAGATTTGGCTTGGCTTCGTTTAGTTGAATTAGGCAGTTAGATTGCTTTAAATAATTTCATTTAGTTTAGTGTAGCTAATTAGTTAATCCTCAATTTTTTTATGACCTAAAACTCTTCCATCGTCCCTGTGGAGACAACCCTCAAGTACTACAGCGAGAGTTGTACGCTTGCGGCTTCCTTTTCAGTTTTTCACTCTCAATTTTTCCTAACACTTGCCAAGATTTCTTCCAAACTTGAATACATGATTAGCAGTTGCAAAATAATTTTACAAATTCTTAAATCAATGGATTTTGAGGAACATATAGTAGCTGAGGTAGAAAAATTACTCATTGAAGACAATGAGTTACAATTGCTAGAAGTTGAAACTATAGGTATGTATAATTGATAGAATTCCTTAAAGAAATTATTCTACATCAAAATTCAATGCAAAATATATCTACCAAGTGCTAACTTTTAAATTACAAAATTCTTGCACCCCAATGAATTGATTGTAATACCATAAGCTGACAAAGAGTATACATTAGTTTGGTCGAAAGGTTCACTATAGTGTGCAAAAGATTCACTGCATTGTCGAAAAGATCCTCCAAAAATTATCAACTAATAACTATCTTAAATTATCTTATTAATAAAAGAACTATAAGTTAATGAATGTAATAATTATTGACATTACCATTATATCAAAGGTCCCTAGTATCAAGAACTTAACAAACAAAATACGATCCTCAAGCGCTATTACTACAAGAAGCTATAGGTACATATGATTTACACTACGAAAATTTAGCACAATGTTATCTAACTAGTGTGACTTCCAAATTATAAAATGTGGATACCACTATTGATTCCTATTTGCTGATGGTGGATTCTTGTTGATTTTACATGATAATTTTACTCAATGAATCTTCTATGATAAGTAATGAAGCGTTTCCCGATTGTAGTGAATTTTTTGTGCATTGCGTTAGTAACTTTTCTATTTTAGCTACTATCTCTTCTTCAAAATACATTTATGAATCTAATAATTTCTGACATTAATGGCAATCTAAGTTGTAGTTCCTCAGCCACAAGAACCCATCGAACAAGAGTATATTAAGAATGATGAACTTGAATTGATTGGACAAAGTGTTAAATCTGAGCGAAAAGCATATGATTATATAACACTTATGGGCTAAGAGTGGGGTTCAGAATTTGTAGGGATTCACAAAGGACTAGATCTTATTGAAGTGGCATTATAACGAAGAGATATTGTTGTTCAAAGTAAGGTACTAAGAGAAACACAACTAAGAAAAATTAAAGACATATTAACACGATGTCATATACCAAAACACTAAATCAAGTTGGTTCAAAGCTATGGTTTAATTTTTAATAGGTGGAAATAGTGTGTGGACTATTATAAGGTATGACAAGGTCTATAACCGTCCATTTTGTGATCTTAACAGACGTCACCTTTCGAAATCTCAATGAGCAGTCACATAAGAACAACTGGAGTTGTTGAAACTTATGAGACCATGTAGAATCAAAGTGTTTGATGCTATGAGAATGTTGAAGAAAGAGGTAAGTGGCTCACCAGCCCTTAGGTTCACTAACAAGGATGCATACTATGGCTTGCTACTGATAAAAGGAACAATTTGGATGGCACCAATAGTAACACTTTAATGAAAAAGTTGAATCAAAGGAAAATTAAAGACCAAAACTTTTACTTGGGTTTTAAAATTGGTGAACGAGTGAGTCTCACTAGCATTTTTTGGATAGATAGTATAATAAAAGAAGATTGTGATATCTTCGGAGACATGGTTATCTTCATCACCACTTATAGGACCAACAAATACAACATGATTTGTGCACCTTTTGTCGGCGTGAATTATCATAATAACAATATAATGCTTGGATGTGGGTTTATTTTGAATGAAAGAATAGAATCATTCATTTGGCTTTTTTAGACTTTCTCGGCATTAATGGGTAGAAAGCATCCAATGGCCATAATGACAGACCAAGCACTTTTAATTACAGCTACTATGAGAACAATCTTCCTACAAACAACATATAGATTGTCTATATGACATATTATTGAAAATTCAAGAATTCACATTTGTATCTTGAGCAGCTAACATCGATTTCGGGACAAATTCAACAAGATTTTCATGTATTATGATATTGAAGCAGAGATTTATTTTAGATTCCTTTACTCAATTTTGCTTTTATAAAGCAGAAAAGATGCACTGCATTAAAGTAAAGATTCATTGTAAAGGGAAAAAGGTTCATAAATTCAATAACATATAATATTGGAAAAGATTCACTAAAGAAGGGACGAAAAGGTTCGCTAAAAAGTATCAAACATTCACTGAAATAGGTAAAAGATCCACTAAAAACACCTTTTTCCTTGGATTTTCATAGGTTGATTACAGAATACAATTGAGACGACAATGATTGGCTGAAAAAGCTTTACAAGAGCAGGGAACATTGGTGTCCGGCATTTAGTAAAGAGTACTTTTTTGAGGGAATTTTCTCCTCACAAAGGCTTGAATTAACCAGCTATTCAATCTTTTGGGGACTTCATGCAACCACTTACTTGTGCGAATTTTATGACAGCTTTCTTAATGTTGTTGAAGGAGAATGGAATCGACTATGACTCTTGGAATAGTGGGTCAGAAACATGTTTAACAAATGCAGGTATATTGAATTATGCAACCGTGGTATACACTCCTAAATTTTATCGTATATTTCAAGAAAAGTACAAAAAGGGACAACTTGTGCACAAGAGAAGGCTCAAGGACTGATTCATGCATGGTATATAAAGTGTGGCAAACAACATTGATATGTTTTGTAGTGTTATCAAGATTAATTGGTCAACTCAAGAAGCATCTTGCATATGCAAAAAATTTGAAGAAATGGGAAATTTGTGCTCTCATATCCTAAGGATGTTCACTATGTTTTGTGTTAAAATAATTCTCGAAAAGTACATATAAGATAGATGGAAGAAAAATATTAAGGGCTATAAAGATGTCAATTACACAAGATCTTTCGTCAAGTATGCCAGCATTTCTTCATTTGTTGGTGAATGCAAATGCTACGAAAACTCGCCACGCTTACCACCACTTCAGCCACAAATGCGAAAATAAGAGCTTTATTTGATCGAATTATTTTAAGAGGCTAGAGAAGCTATTGAGATGGACATAGGCAGTATATACCATTCTGGATCAAAAGATGAAAATGTAAACTTAAGCGGACTAATCTAGAGTGCCACTGGATTAAGAGAGAAAGGTAAAAGAACAAGAGGAAAGTGAGCATCGCCAAAAAGAAAAGTAATCAATTGAAGGCAAGAAAGAACAATGTTGCAAGATAAACAATAAAGAGTTTTAACCCTCTCAACATCAGCCCCATCATCTCTGCAAGCTAGGTGTCACTATACTAAAATTGTTTTAATTTAATTCAAGAAATAATAAAGAGTTTAATGTTCACATTTAATTAAAGGAATAACTTCTATGATTTTTGAAGGCAAAAAGTAGTGTAGGGCCTCTAAAGGATTCCAACATGCCCAATACTAATGTTAGGGCGACAATTACTGAGGTAAGAAACTACAAAATCACTCTATATTTTAAAAAAATGTAGATAGAAAAATTCACAATTAAAGGATACAATATTTGTTGATGTAGGGGCATGTACCATAGCATCTATGGAAGATGGTGCACCTTGAAGAATTTGATGAAGTTATGAATGTCACAATTGACAGTAGGAGGATACCATCAATTCTTTGAGAATAATTTATTATTTTGTATTACAAATATATATAAATGATATTGGTTGTCATTGAATAGAATTGCTTGTTGATTTAAAATTATAGATGTAGATGCTACTACTTATCCTGATTTGATGATGGTGGATTCTTAGTGATTTTACAGCTTAATTTACCCTAATGAATTTTTATGTTATACAGTGAACCTTTTCCCAATTATAGTGGGCCTTTTGTGCATTGCTTTGAAAGTGATAAATTTGTGAATTGCAATGGACAATTTGTCATTTGCAATTTAGTCCACTACACTACAAAAACTTTACTAGTAGCTATTTAACCACAACTGTTTATGTGGAATTAAAGCTTCTAGCCATGTCTTTTGCGCAACCGCTAAGCACATAAGCTAGCTACTTTACCCACAGCTATTTTAATCGAAAAGTACAACCTATTCGTAACTATTTTAACAAAAAAATAATGCACTAACATCAGGCCTTGTCTTTCAACCTTTGACTTTACCTTGTATGCTTCTATAATTAAGAACCACCAATCTCCTCCTCTTCACTGATGCTATTATGACAAGCTTAAAACTTATCAACAATATGAGAGCAATTATATTTTCTTCATCAGTGATGATGTTGTCGCAATATTTTGCCCTAAGCTCTCTCTCAACNNGGGTGCCTATCGAGAGCATAATAGATACACAAAAACTTGTCTAAGTTTTGACGATATAGTTGACTTAGTTGCCACCTGAAAAAAAATAGTTAATTGATGTTGAACTTTTTACTATTAGGATCATCATTAAAAGGTTCCCGACAAAAGGGAAAACAAACACACGAAGGCATCAAAGGTTCGCTACAGCAAAGAAAAAGAAGCAACAAACTTTGAAGTGGTTTTCTTATATATATATATCAGAATCCCACAAACTGAAGAAAAAATGATTTCATGAACAATTAACCATACTTTATGAGCATGTCTAATCTTATAATCATTTAGAAATGAGGAGAAAAGAAATGTAGCAACCATATGGAAAAACGTCTCCTCAAAGTTGACTCAAGTAACAATAATATTATTAGCCCAAAATGACCCCAATATAATACAAATACCCAAGAAAAATCATCTTTTTGAGTTGATCCTATTGTAAGCTTTGTTTAATACACTGCACAGAAGCCAACCAACAAGGCGGACTTAGAACTTGTTGTACATCTACAAGTCTTCCAAGGATAAAGCTTAAGTCCCCTAAGGACACAGGTTAGCTTGATGCTGTTTGTTCAGCTAACTAATTCTATGGCAGAAGAAAACTTTGAAGGAAAAAAAGGCTATATTCATTGACATGCACGAGATATAGGTGCATCAAGCAAGATCCCCTTTGAATAAAACCATAGTTCTAAGATACAATCAGATCATTTAGATTTAATTGCATAATCATAAAAATACATGATTTATATACATATTTAACTCCTAAAACATAAGAATCAAGACAACAACAAAGTTCATTTACATAGCAGTGCATCTTGTCATATAAAGACATAGTAGGAAAAAGCCTTAAATAACACAAGTGTGGCAACCTTGCTATCCCACTTTAGGGCGAAAGTTTGTTAAATTTTAACATAAGCTTATTTAAAAAGACGTTGAAATTGGACTCAAAAATATTCTTACAAGATACAAAGCAAAAGGTACTTCTCTAATATATCTAATGATGGCCAATAGTGTAGCACCAAGAGCAACTAGAGCCAAATCAAGAACCACTCTGGAACAAATAAAAAAAACCCCACACACATACATCTTCAATGTGAGGGCATGTGTTTTCTGATCATCAACAGGCAACCGATTCAGATGTGCCCTCAAATCATCATGACAAAGTCTACACCATAAGTGTTTCTAGGAGTCCAAGTCAACCTGGTTGTCATATGTCCTACCTTCAAGGCTATTTTTCATACTCTTTATGTCATCTAAGCATACACTATAAATTGCGATGGATGGAAGTTTAGAATTTATCAACTTTCTAAGGGAATTGTCCCATTTTTATCACCTAATCGATAGCTTCATCAATCATCACTATCCCATCTTCAACAAATCAACAGTAGCAATTCATCTCAACCAACAACAGTTACAGAAAACAGGTGGTTCTCCAGACAGGGTTAAAGAAGATAGAAACGCACTTTTCAAAGTCTTCAAATTAAAAGCACTACAGCAACCATATCAAAACTCAACTACACCATATCCTCGCTCATGTTTGCACACTCATAGACTCAGCTACATCATACAAGATAATATCAATTGTAATAGAGCCATCAGGAAACTAAAATTGAGAGCCAAAAGATGAATAATCATCACACAAAAGCAGAACGTAAACATGATGGCAAAGAGGGAAAATGCAACATCTATAACTGGAACAAACAAATAGAAACTTGGAAACACAAATCACAAACCCTAAAACCAGTAAAAAACAATATTGAAATAGTGAACACCAAATTAAACCAATAAACAACATAATCAAGCTAAAATTAGAAACAAAACTTAACTATTTGCAGCATTCTCTACAGATTCTTTTGTAGTAGCTACGGTCTTTCAAAGAACCTAAAATTAAAATGAACACAATTTTTAAAAAATAGCAAAAATGCATTAAGAATTTGAACAATGATAGATTAGATGAGAAAAAGCAAAAATTACCTTAATGGAAGAGAATAATGAGACAAATTGAAACCCGAGGAAAGAGAAATAACTTGAAGCAAATGAGAAATTAAAGAAGACAAAAATGGTGAGGAAAAAAGTAGAGAGTGATACAGTCGAACTTACAAGAATAGAGGAGAGAACCGGAGAGCATAATGAGCGAAACTGAAACCCTAGGAAAGAGAAAATAGCTTAAAGAAAATGAGTAATCGAAGAACAAGAAAATGGGGAGGAAAAGAGTAGAGATTGAGCAATCGAGCTTCCAATAGATGAGGAGAGATAATTGACAGATGGCAACGAGAGGTACATGTAATGAGAACACTGTAATTTTAAAAAAAGACTTCTTCTAATAATTTAAGTGAGAGGAAGCAAGGCACATATGCATGAGCTCTTGCATGGACCATGCGTGCATAGCATGTACCTAGCAAGGTAAATACGTGTGCAACATAACTTTTTCATTCCTAAGGGTTTCTACAATAACCCCTTTTCAAGTCTCTCATGTAATTCAAAAAACCCTTGAAAGCTCATGTGATAGGTAAAAGTATCTCCCAATAATTTGCAAGCATGAGATTATATTTGGATGGTTGAGATTAAAGGTGTTCACCTAAAATTAGTGCTTACTTAAGGGAGGGTTCTCACTTAAACCCTCTCTTCCACACACACACACACACACACACACACACACTTTGTTAAGCCAAAAATCATGCATTGTTTTAATAATTATTTTGATTATATTATATATATTATGTCGTTAATTTACTTTATTTTATATATTTTTCAGGTTTAGCATTAATAAAATAAAGAGTTGAAGAGAAGATGTCGAAGTTCGGATTTTACATGCTTGGCTATCAAGTCGGTCCAAAAATAATAATTTATGAAAAATATTATTTCTATAATGATTTATTTGGGCTAGGGTTACAAGAGTTGAAGAGAAGTTAGAAGTTTTGGAATAGAAGGAGTCTAAGAAAAAAAACCTTAGTACCCTTCTCCTCCTCATCATATATTATCTTCATCACCATCTCATCTCCATGAGGAACTCATGGCTACTTCTTCAAAAACAACCAAGACCCTCGACTTATCTTCACCAGCCTCATCTCATCACCTTAGCCCATCATTCACGCATCACCATCAACGCCTCTCTTCATGCCTCATCTCCATCTTCCCACCATCAAATAATCATCCCAACACCTTCACGGAAGTCTGGGCTTCTTCGAAATCCAACATCTCACATGCTTCTTCCTCACCATAATTCATCATCACCGTGTAGTATTGCTATTCCATTTTTATTTTATTTTTTTGTATTCTATTTTGCTTAGTTGCAAACATGAATTATTTGGGTGAATTTGGAAATGTTATTTTTAATATGAGTGAGTAATTTTCTTGTGCTTATATTTGAAACCATGCTAAATTAATTATTTTGAAATAAGTTTCATACTTTATTGTCTAGTTGATTTTTATTCATGATTCTATAACGCCTAGTATCTATTGTTTACGATATTCATGTTATATTAATTAGAATACATGCTAGTTAGTTTAATACGAATTCATGTGATAGTTTAAAAGGCTTTAATACGTAAAAGTTATAGCCTTTAGGCATTAGTGTCACCCTAATTAATCATGGATAGCTCAAACCCATCTCTTTTGATTAGATAATCGTTATAGATCTTTGTTAAATCAATTTGTTGGTAAATTGATTACAAGATGTTAGATGATGTTTTTCTAATACGTAATGCTCTAGTTTGATTAAATTCTTGCGCTACTATGAGGGTTGTCAAAATTTAGCAGGGTTTATAACAGGACTGGATCTAAATAAACTATAATATAAGGAAAAACGTGGAAGATCCGCTGGCGGGTGTCTTCTACAGCCTGACTCATGAATAAAATTGACTTGTGTGTTGATGATAAATATTAATTTGCATGGTGGATATAGATTATGCTAAGTATTTTTTATAAATTTGATATCTTTGATAATTATTTATTGCGTTTCAGTTAATTTATTTAGTTGTCAATTTTTATTCGCCAATTTATAAGCTTTAATATAAATTTTGCTTACCCCCACAAAAGAATACTCTTTTAGGAATGTTTTGGTAATATTATATCAGTTAGATTTTGATTTTTAATGTGATTGTAATTTTCAAATTTAATTTATATTCTGTTTTACCGCTTAATTACTGGTTTGTTAGAAACTAGGTTAAAAATAGTTCCTTTCATGTTGTTTCAAGTTTTAATCCATCCTAGGGTTTATATAGTGTTCTATGTTTCCTCTATTTAATTTTGGAAGTTTTGGAAATTATTTGATAATTTTTCAGAATTATTTCGTGAATTGGATATGCGTAGGTTTTTTTTTTTTCAATGACTCTGAAAATTAGGTTTTTAATTTTTATTTCATGTTTTTTAGGTCCTGTTAAGTCCAGAAAATTACATCCTAAAATCTGGGCAATTGTTTTATTTATTTTCGTATTTATATCAGTTTAGATTATTTTTCTCCAATTTCATATTTTATTTTCTATTTGCATGTTCTGGAGTTAATTTTTTGTTTTTATTTTTCTGAATTTAATTATATATAATTTTGGAGTTATAAATTTATAAACTTTCAGAATATTAATTTGGATTACTTTTTGTAATTTTTTAATATTAATTTTTTGCTTGTTATTTTCTGTTTTAAATTTTAGTTGAATATTGTGTTATTATTTTTGTTTTCATTTTTCCAGATTATTTGGGATAGTTATTTACTGTTCTATTTCAAGAATTAAATTTAAAATATTTAGGAGCATCATTAAGCATTTTTTCAGATTTTTATTTATTAAATTTGATTTGTTTTAGAAATATAAAGAGAAGAAGCAATAAATTAGAGTAGTAAAATTATTGAGAATTAAACTAGCTTTTTGACATAATCTTTCCTCGTGAGATCGATCCCTACTTTCCTATGCTATAAATATTATCTATAAATCGAAGTAGTGGTTAATGTGAAACTCTACGACAAGTTTTACAAATTTTGGCGCCATTGCCTGGGAAGGAAAATAAAATTGTTAGTTTACTTATATTTAATTTTACTACTTTTATTGTTTTGTTTTAACTGTAGTATTTTATTTTTGTAGATTGCTCGTAATGTATGAAATTAAGGAGTGGTAAGAAAATTGGAGAGGACGAGGAGCAAACGTTGGAAGGTAAAAATAAAGAAGGTTATTTTAAACCGGTAAGTCTTAAGATTAAAGAGGTGAGAATGTCGACTCTGCAGGAACTTGCTGCCCCTAATCTGGAAACTCAACCTTTGTCTATTACTTATGCTGCATTAGATAAACCTCTAAAACAGGACTCTAGATTCATCAATCTGCTACCCAACTTTCATGGATTAGCTGGTGAGGACCCATACCGTCATATTAGTGAATTCCTTATCACGTGCTTTGCTATGGTGCTGAGGGGATTCCTAAAGACCAAATTAGGTTGAGAGCCTTTCCTTTTTCTTTGCTTGGTAATGCTAAGGATTGGTTGTATTACGTGCCTACTGGATCTTTCTCTACATAAACTGCGTTGCATAAATCAATTGTAGAGAAGTTTTTTCTAACATCCCGAATTGGATCTATTAGAAAGGATATATGTGGTATCAAACAAATGAATGGGGAAACTTTTTGTGAGTATTGGAAAAGATTTAATAAATTGTGTGCTAGTTGTCCCCAACATCAAATAACTAAATAGTTGTTAATTCAATATTTTTATGAAGGGTCGCTTCCTATGGATCGTAATACGGTCGATGCTGCTAGAAGGGGGCTCTAGTTAATAAGACTCCAATAAAGGTTAGAGATTTATTCAATTTAATGGCCCAAAATACTCAGCAGTTTGGTGCTAGGGAGTCATAAATTAAAAGAGTTAATGAGATTGGTTCTAGTTCATTTGTAGAGAGTCAATTATCTCACATTACTGCTATGTTAAATAAGATTGTTACTAAGGAATTACAAAAAGTAGTCATATGTGGCATTTATTATCTAGAGGGGCATCCTAGTGATGCATGTCCCACACTTCAAAAGGGAAATATTAATGTTGTCTATTCTAACCAAGGTCAAAAGAGTTATGATGCATATTCTAACACCTATAATGAAGGATGGAGAGATCACCCTAACCTTAGGTATGGCCCTAAAGCCAATCCACCTGCTCTTGACCAAATATCTCGTCAACCTTTTAATGAAGATAGGACTAACTTCCTATTAAAACAAGTCCTTAAAAAGATGGATGATAGGTTCCAGTGTATGGAGACAACTCTTAAGCAGGTTTAAGAGAGACAGACTGCAACTGATACCATAGTTAGCAACTTGCAGGCTCAAATGCAAAATAGGTTACCATCTCAACCTTACCTTAACCGTAAGGAGAATGTCAGTGTCATGACACTTAGGAGTGGGAAAGAGCTAAAAGAACCTAGGAAGAGTAGAGAATTAGAACCTGAGTTAGACGTCAAAAGGGCTGAACTAGAGTTAGATATAGATTCTAATCTAACTACTAAAAAAAATAGGAGAGAAGAAAAGAGAACCTTTTAAGCCAATTCCACCCTTTCCTAGTAGATTTCGAAGCCGTACCTCTAAGGTGAATGAGGCTAACCAAGAGATCTTAGAGACATTTAAGAAGGTAGAGATCAACATACCTCTCTTTGATGCCATTAAACAAGTGCCTCGTTATGCTAAGTTCTTGAAAGAATTGTGTACTACTAAAAGAA
>NCQV01066066.1:13126-36847 GCA_002740545.1 Lophocereus schottii
GTTTTCGGTGCTTTGCACACAACAAACTAGGATCAACGGATAAGTTTGCTCCGCAAAGCCGAAAATATATTTTTGTGTGATATCCCAGTGGGAACAAAAGGATGGAAGTTCTACGATTTGTAAACACGTGAAATATTTGTGAGTGGAGATGTGGCGTTTCACAGAAATATTTTTCCCTTTGCATTCACATACGATGGTGCTCAAAGTCAAGAAAATTTTGCTGCAGTAGAAGCTTCACCATCTGCTGGGATAGATGATGGGTGTAAGTATTTGAGCTCAGGTGCTAATTGTAATGAGGCAAGGATGCTAAATAATATTGCTACTCTTCAGTCTACCCCAGCATTGCCAAATTCTATTGAGCCAAGTACTAGGCCAGCCGTCGCAACAGAATAGATGGGCCAGCTTGCAATGTTGATCAGGCCCAAGGTGGATCAACCAGATTTGATGCAGATCTGGAACAAAACGTTAGCGAAAGAGCGACTAGGCTTGGGTCGTCAAAGCGGCAAAGGGTAGAAGGTAGAGAGAACAATTCGGGCCCATCAGGGAGGCCCACTCGATAGCGCAAACTCCTGTGATCTTGAAGATTATGTCTGCTATAGAGCTCGCACACTAGACCCTCACTCCAAAATGCTTCACTTTAATGAGGTTCCTTAATTATGCCATATCCCTTAGTTAATTATATCACATACAATCAATTCTTCTAATCGTCATAGAGCTTTTCTAGTAGTCATTACCAAAATTGTTGAGCCCAGGTACTATCATAAGGCGGCCAAAGGCGCATGCAAGCGACAGCCCATCGGAGAGGAGATTTGAGCGTTAGAAGAAAATCAAACCTGGACACTTGAAGATCTCCCACCTAGAAAGAAACCTACTGGCTACAAATAGGTCTAAAGAGTAAAGTAGACGGTTGATGGTACTATTGAGTAGTTCAAGGCCAGGCTCATTAGAGGTGATCATCATTTGAAAGGCTTTGATTTCAACGAAACATTTGCTCATGTGGCTAAGATGGCTAGTGTAAGGATATTCTTGACTGTTGCTATGACAAAAGGCTAGGAATTGCACCGGATGGATGTCAATAATGTGTTTCTATATGGCAACCTCATGGGCAAGTATACATGTGTCTGCCTTCAGGTTTTACTACCTCTTCACTAAACAAAGTCTACAAGCTAGATAAGACTCTATATGGTTTACATCAAGCTCCACTCAATGGTTTGCTCAGTTATCATCCAGATTGTGTGATTATAGATTTGTCAGGTCCTATGCTAATTATTGCCTCTTCATGTACCAAAAGGGACTACTTTTTTGGCTTTGTTGGTGTATGTAGATGACATTATACTTGTTAGTAATGATCCGCGGGCTTGTAAAGAGTTCAAGGAATACCTTAATTCTTATTTATGCATTAACGATCTTGCGCATCTTAAATATTTTCTGGGCCTTAAAGTGGCGAGAGGGTCACTTGATCTTTTCCATTGTTAATGAAAGTATGCCCTTAAGATTGTGGGTGAGGGTGGTCTTCTAGGAAGCATGCCTATGAAGTTTCCTATTAAAGAAAATCATAAGGTCACACTTGCTATTGGGAAGGATTTTGATGATATAGTCGTTACTGCTGTCTAATTGGACGGCTCATATACCTTACCTTCTCACGCACAGAGTTGAGTTCTGCGGTTTACATCCCATCCCAGTTTATACAAAATCCAATGGAAGAGAACATGGATGTGGCATGCCAAGTATTACGCTGCCTTAAAACTGCACTAGGTTATGGTATTTTGCTGAGACCCAGTAGTAATCTTAAAGTGCATGCATATTGTGATGGTGATTGGGGTGCATGCCCACTCACTAGATGCTTTCTCATGGGTTATTTAGTTACTCTCGGTGGCTCACCAATATTGTGAAAGACTAAAAAGCAAAGTATTATTTCTCGCTCTTCAGCTGAGGCAGAGTATCGATCTATGGTAGCCACTACCAGTGAGTTAATATGCCTTAAATTTTTGTTGGGTTCTTTGGGAGTGTTTCATGATACACCCATGTGTCTATATTATGATAGCTAGGTCATACTTCACATAGTTAAGAACCCTGTTTTTCATGAACGGACCAAATATACAGAGATCAATTGTCACTTTGTTTAGAAAAAATGGAGTCTAGTGACTTAGTTGTCTCCTATTTAACATCCATGCAGTAGCTTATAGATATATTCACTAAAGCTTTGGGTAAGAAGTAGTTCGTGTACATAAGGGACAAGATGGGCAGGATTAATCCTCATGCTCTACCTTGAGAGGGAGTATTAGGAATATTGTGAATATATTTAGTTTATTTCCTATTATTGTATTTGAGTTAGAATAGGACTCTTGCTACTGAAGCTAGGTTTTGGTTATAACGTCATTGTATAAATATTGTACTTGATGCATCAATAGAAGGCGAGAGATGTAGGCCACGACATTCAACCCTAAAAGCTTCCCTCTCTCACGCATAGCTACTTCCCTTTACTTTTCAAAAGACTCACACATTTAAAAAAAAATTTAAAAAAAACTAGGTGGAGAAGGTCCATGGAAATGCTACATTTTTTCTAAGTTCTCTTTCTTTTCATTAGCTTTTTTCTTGTGGAAATTTTTTTTAAGAAAAATAGACTTTTTTGTTGGTCCACTTGATGTAACAATTAAACAGTAATGCTCCAACATTTAGCATAATCTTAATAATTAGTTGTAAACACTTAATACCAATTCTTCAACATCAACCATGACCTCAGTAATGTGTTAAAAAAAATCAAAAAATATACAAATAAGGAGATTCTCGGTCTCAAATCATTCACTATAAAAAAAAGCAAACAAAATAATGAAAGCTAATAAGAGATTGCTTACACACACATTGTCCAAACAAAAATTTCCAATTAAGACATCCATGAAAGAGAGGGGCATTCCCCTGCTGATCCTTATCCTGATTCTCAAGAGACTCTTCTATGATCTAATCCCTGGGTGGTGGAGGAAACTCGAGGGAACTAGAGCACAACCAACGAAGGTCCATCGACAGCACTAAGGCATGCCCAACCACAAGCTACTAGGGAATGCTCATAAATGTCAAGGGATCTTAAAGTGACAAGGACATAATAACTAGCCAAGTGCATGCTAAAAAGTTGTGCCATAACTCCAATAGGCACCATGGCTAAGCATCAGTGCAGGATAAGAAACGGAGCCTTCTCCACTGAACATCCCTTAAGGGAAGGTACTATACCCCAAGGAGGAGGTAGTCGACACTACCAGCCTAACAAAGGGACTTGAATTTGTGGCCTTCCATCATAAGCTATAGGTACTATCCTCAAGTATGATGGCGTCTCAAGGGAAGCCCTTGCAGTATCCGAAGTGGGACCTATCATCATTCCTTGCCTTGCAAAATGTAGAGGAGGCTATAACCCCTAGTAGGGGAAGCTTCCCAGTGACCGCATCCAGAAGGTGCCTGTGACATACATTGAATTAGTAAAAAATATCTCGAAACATGCAAAGGAAAAAGTTGGGGAAATTTAATTCTACTTCAACCACATTATCCCCCCAATGGCAGCTGCTTAACTGCCTAATCTAATGAATAATGGCTTTGGATCTAGCCACTACTTAAATCATCGCTATGCTCTCTACTCAATTGAATCTACAAAGGAAATAGGAAACAATAAGCCAAATAATGAGCAAAAGGAAAGTGCTAAAGTTGAAAGTGAGAACGATAAGGGAAGAAAAGGCCTAACATATGCAAATCTAAAGAAAATGTTCTGCAACTCACAGATGACGGTTTCCCTAACCTCCTCAATCCTCTAGAATTGCTACATCCCGAAGGCATCCATGTATTCACCTCAACACTAATCACAAGAACACACTATGAATACTACAACATACCAACCATTGCATTTAACAAAATGAAAATAGTGAAAAGAATGTAGGATTTATAGGAATAAGTGAACTGAGGGTTTACATTTGGAGCAATATAAGGCATTAAGTGCTCTTAGAATGACTTAAGAGTGTCCCCTTCTTCCAGGTTTTAAGCAGAATTTGCTCTAAGGCCTAAGAAGATGTGAACATGGTCTATGGCTATGGAGGCTTTAGCCTTCGAGGTGCCATTGAGGGGGGGATCACTTGGTAGTTCACTTACTTACCAAGCTACCAAAGACACCAAAAAGATCCCTCAATAAGGACTATTTAATATATAAGAGCCCCAGACCACTGTAAGTGAAAACACCCCCAGTATCCACCCCGAGTCCCAGATCACAAAGCAAAAGGAGAAAGTAAGAACTTCAAGAATTCAAAAATAACGATGTCAAACAACAAAGCGAAAGGAAGTGTGCTTACATTCCTAATCGCCTTGCCATTCATGGCCATCCTGATGTGATTAATGCCCTTAAGGGCGGAAGTCTTAGTCGTGCAATTTCTCTAAGCCCACAGTGTCCTAAAAGTCACTTTCCTTTCGTGCTAGGAGCAAACGTGGGAAAGCACTCCAAAACAAAGGCTATAAAAGAAAAATAAGAATTAAAATGGCAGGCAAAAGCACTCAAATGCATAAACTAAACAAGCAAGCAAGGTTACTTTCAGCATCTTCCAAAAACACCCAAGGTCATCATGTTGGAGTTCTCTCTGTACCGTTTACAAGCTACCCTCATGTACTTGAGGATGATATCAAAACATATAGTACCCCAATAAGTAATGCCCACCGTCGCTATGTCCTCTAGGTCACCATCAAGTGTAAATGGCACCGGTTGCCCTTATTGGCAAAGATGTCATAGCCTAAGAGGGATGCCATGAAAAGGTGAAAGATCCTGCCATAGGAGAGCCAGTCTAAGGGTCCCTCTAAGAGGCCCTTTTATCAAGGAGTGCTGAAAAGCATTAAATATGATGAGCATGCCCTCAAATAGAGGCCCAAACAACTCAACATGCTCCTTCCTTTACAACTTGAAGTCTAGATAGTAATTCAATGACTTAGATTAGAAAGGAACCTCGATCATCAAACAAAATCTCTCAGGGGTGATAATCATCTCTCTGATAGGAAAGGAGTTAGTGGTATCCCAAAACATCTCCATCAAACCCCTAAGGAGGCAACAAGTACTTGTCCTCCATGCCCTACAGACTTCAATTAAATGGTTAAAGCCACTACTCATCACCATTACCCTGATGACTTGGGAAGCCTCGCTTAAAGGCACTCAATTTCTTTCAAATTTCCGTACTTTTTTAAACTCCTGATTTTGAAAGTGGAAAAAGAAAGCAAGATTGTCAAATCGACTTGGGGAATATTCAAGGATTGTCAAAAACAAAGAGCATTAGCCAGCAGGAAAAATAGCATATCCCGTCATGCCAGGTGATGGCAGAAATGTGATGATACTTATCCTCAAAGTATAACAAGTTAGAGGTGTCGACCCAGCTAATACGGATCTATGATCTAGTCACATAATCATCCTCTAATAGCTTATGGTTACTTTGACAGCAGGAGTGATGATATTGTTTAATAGCAATGCTCTACACTCAAAGCACCAAAAATCAGTTTGTAAAATAGACGGATGGAGTACAAGCCCCCTATGACATGCAAAAACCATATGACAAAATTTTGCCAGAAACTCAGCAATACCAAAACTAAAATTCACAAAAACAACTAGGGTGCAAAAATATGTCTGTGTTTCACTCTTAAAAATTCACTACATTCTAGAAACATCATGAGCATACAACTTTTCCCATCAAATTCTCAAAAATGGAGGTTCACACAAAGCCTCAATCCTCCAAATAGGCATGAAATTCGAAATTTCAACTCAAAATGCTAGAAATAGAGTAAATATTGCTGAAAAAAAAGAACAATGTATCAATTACCTCTGAGTTTAGAGCAAAAGGACCTTTAAGATCTTGAAAGAGTTAAAATAGTGACTTAGAGACACAAAATTGAGAGGTTGTGTTCAAATTGAGGAAGAAAGATCGCAGAAATCCTTTTTACAATTTTGATACAGGTAGATGCCCCAGTAGCTGTCCTTGGGTGCCAAATCATGCTATTGGGAGTAGGCGGCATTCCTAATCTTGCCTCTACCTTCATATTTGACCCAACGGCAATCCTTGTCATGCCGTTGGGACATGGTTTCAGAAAAGCAAACGATAATTTGTTTGTCGAAGTGCAAGTAACGTTCGACACATATAATTAAACTTAGCCCCACAACCAAGCCAAACTCATAAGCGCCCCTTCAATTTTTTTATCCTATCAGAGTATTTTTAAACAAAAATTTTTTTCAAATTTTTAAATATGTGTGAGACGTTCAAGTCTCAAAATGATTTTATCGGTGTGAGACCATCAAACCTCAAATCTTTTAAGCAAGTGTGAGACCTTCATGCCTTAAATTTTTTTAAGTAAGTGTGAGACCTTCATGCCTCAAATCTTTATTTATTACATTCTTTAAATCTTTTGAGCATTTGGGAGGAAAACAAACTAGAACCATTGCTTTACAACTCTAGCTGTATCGAGGCAGGCCTTAAGAGCCATAAGCCGAAACAATAATTTATTTATTACTTTGTTTAACTTTTGTATTCTTTGTCGTGTTCTTATTTGATCCTCCATGAGTATGTGCTTGACGCTTATTTAGAGGTTATAAAAAAAAAAATTTGTAAATAACAAAATGATCACAAAATTTATTATTTTCTTTTATATTTCTATTCTTTTAAAATGATGTGCTGATAATGGTCATAAACATCCCTTTCTTGCTAAATACCTAGAACACCTTTTTGCATGGTGCTAAAAATTAAATGTTTAAATATGTTCATTTGTAGTACTGGTAGCTATTGAGGCATTAGGTTCAATGGTGTTTTTCACGATCTACTAGGTCATACCTTCACCCATGAATTCGCATTCAAAAACCTTAAGAATTATAAAATTAAATAAAAAAAAACCTCTTCCTCTTCCTGAAAATCAAATTTTATATTCCTCAGTTGTTACCATGATTTAAATGATTTTGTTGAAAGTAGGAATTCGGTATTCTCTTTAAAGTTGTAGGTTTGTGCATTTCCTTTAAAAATGTGTTGGTAACTTTACACAAATTAAAAGCGCCATTCAATCCTACCATATTTACTACGAAACTTTAAGAAAATTGATCCAATGCACCCCTAGAAAGAGGATAGGCTGTGGGAGAAATCACCATTCTATCCTAGCACATAAGGCAAGGCACTTTTAAAAACCATGTAAGAAAGTCTAACTTCAACATCAAGGTGCATACAGGAAGCAAGCTTTAGAATGTAATGTGGCAACTCAAAATCTTCTAGGCCATTGTTGAGTAGTTTTTATAATAAGGGAAAATCGTCGTTCGAAGGAACAGTGCTGAAATTGAGTCTATTATTAGCTAATCTAGCATATTTGTGAACCAGTCAAAGCATTGAATATGATTAAATTAAGTTATACAACAAGAATCCTAAATTAAAGATGATTAACTAAACATAATAATCCTGAACTAAACACAATTCACCAAGGCAAGAATCAACCTCATAATCCTTATCCTCCTTAGGCTCTCTTAATGGAATAGGAAGAAGATAGGGTTAGTAATGTTACAACATGCTCAGGGAAGGCCAAGGTAAAGCTAGACTCAAAGGATGCATATGTAAAAGAAGGAGATGAGAAATCATCCTATCCCTTCAAATCACCTCAAAGGGTCCCAACATGAAGGTCTGAAGTCAAGGGAGGAGAACAATCAAACTCATCCAAAAAGACAAGCCTCGGGTAGGGAAACTCGTCCCTTAAGGTAAGTCTCATTAACAATAGCCATCATGCACTCCTTGTATTGTTTAGCAACTTTGAAATTAGTTTGTCAATGAACTTGCAATGTTCTCCCTTGAATCTCTATGTTTTCCATTTATTGCTCAAGTCTAGAGTTTATAAAAGAGGCACAAGGGTTAGAGTTGGTATGATGGCTAGATATATGGCAATAGTCATACACAAGGGCAACATATTCAAGGGATTCAAGGAGAGGGCTACGGAATTCTATAAATTACTCCTAACAATATAATCCGGCATAAAAAGGACATGGATTAGCAAAAGACGTCCTAGATGCACAGCTAAGCTCCTCAAAGGTATGAGTATTCCCAACTAACTATTCAAACTTTTCCTAAGCTTCATCCACACTTTTGGAATAAAATCTCAGTATTCTAGAGAAGCATCGAATTCATGATTCACACATACATAAACAATACCCAACGTTTCCTATTTCTCATTTTCCACAATAGTAACTACCTTGAGCACAATAAGTAAGATAGTAATTCAATTGATTCTAAGACCTATAACATAACTCTCACTTATATTAAAGAAAATGAAAAATTGTCTTCCTTGTCAAATTTTAAGGTTTTCCAATTTTTATGGCTTTTTGGATTTTTCAATATGATTGACTAATTTAACACACATACATTACTACACTATGCATAAAAGGGTTATGAAAATTGAAAAGTGACCTACTTAAAGCAATGAAGAAATTTGAACATGATTAAATTAACTATTCTAATACTAGTCCTCAATTAAACACAATTAATTAAACTAATTCACCTTCAGTTCTAATTTAAAGATGAACCAAATACTAAACTAACTCATGTGAAACTGCACTATAAGCAATGCACTCCTGGAAAAAGATCAAATAAGCTAATTTAACCTAATTTGGACCTTATTATATAGCAATAATGATCAATTAAGATTAAGTAAAATATAAGCACAATCAACAAAAAATTATGATTCTAACGAATAACACAACAGATTAACTAGAAAGCAGTAAATAACCAGAAAAAGAACAGAGAGAAAAGAAGCCTATGAAATGGGTTTACCTAATCATGGAACTTGACCCTCATATATTTCAGCAAGAAATGCGTTGTTTGTTGCTTATCTCCATTATTTGTTACTAATCTACTCCAACAATTGCTAATCTGACCCATAGCAAGACAAATTTGACAAATTAAAAAATGATTTTCAAGTCCTAGCTTGAAAGAGAGAGGAGAGTAAATGTTAAATTGGATATGCGAGAGAAGAAAACAGAGACTGAGAGTAGGTGAGGAAGAAAAAATATGATTTGATAGCAACACGTCACTGCTAAAACAAGATTAACATCAAAATGGGTAATTAGAACCATGAACTTGTTCCCAAAAACAAGAATAAGATCAAAGCACACAATTTAAAGCTCGAACTTGAATAATGATAAAAATCATGAAAGTAGATAGAGAAATGTTAAGGATCAAGCTAACTTTACAAGAAATTAGAAAGATAAAATCGTTAAATCAACAAAAACTAAAGCTTGCATTAAATTATCGAGAGTGTTTGATTGGGTAAAACCTATATCGACTTCTACTCTAACCCTACGCTACCCTCAAGTCCTCCTTGGATACACAAATAGGAGAAGGAGAACATTTATAGGCCTCGAATCTACAAAAGTGACGTGGCGACATACTGACCATGCCAACTTTTCAAAAAACTAGGCAATGTAGGAACAGGCGATGTCACGAGCAACCTATGGTTTGGTAGATTACTCTTTTCCTCGTGCCTCATATTACCTCATAAGCTTAAGTCCCAAGTTCTAATTGCATCTTTCCACTCTACTAATCCTTAAAAATCTAAAAAAGTGCTCCCATTGGCGTATTTCCTACAAAAAAATGCAAAGCACCTATGAAATCCACACTTAAACATTATTAAAAGATAATATCTAAGGGAAAAGGTATAAAATGCTATTTCCTAAGCCCAATAGCAATCATAAATTCAGAATCACTCTAAAAATAGCTAGATCAGTATGAAGAATCTCATAGGCAAATTAGGAAAAAAAAAGGCGCTGCTTAAGTCTTCAAGTAACCAACAACTGCTAATGATGCTCATCAAATTGAACTACAAGAAATGAGAAGACGATTCAAGTAAAAAATCTTACATTCTCATGTTCTCATATCTCAATTTGCAAGTCCATAGATTAAGTTTGAACAAGGAAAACATTTTATTAGGGCATTAAAAATAGGTGAGAAAGTATATGTGTGATTTGATCAAAGATCATCATTAAGTGTTGTGTACAAATTTTCAGTATCCCTAATTCAAGTAGTTGATCAATTTTTTATTAGTATTCATATACTTGAATTGCTTTTCCATTGGGGATTGATAATATGCTTCAAAATTTCAATGCTTATGCTATCTTGTGCTCACATGCGAGATTTTTTAGTTTGTATTCAAGTTTATCATGAACTCTTTTATGATCATATTTTCATGGAAAAACATATAGTTTGGATATGTATCTTTTTAAATCTATTAGTGAAGCATAGTGCCATGTTAGATTGCATGACCTTTAGTACTTTATTATATATGTTTCCAATATATAATGTTTGGATTAGTCTCATAAAGTACATGTACACATGCTATCTACCCTATATTGATTTTAATATATCACATGTTGGATGACTTTTAGTTTATATTTTGAACTTGTTACACATCACATGCTTACCTTAGTGTCATACTTTTACTTTGATGTATTTTGAGATTACTATAGCCTTCTTTTTTTTTTATAGGGGTATGAGATACTCATTACATATTCTTCCTTTTTGCTATTATTTTTTCCTTAAGGGCCAGATAATTTGGTCTATAACATGATGTCCTTCATGATATTCACATATTCAAGTATATAATTCATGACAACATTAATGTTAAGCCAACATGTTTCATATTTTTGTCATTCATGTTTACTATCTTTACTCTAAAGAATATGAACTTAATATGAATTATTCTAGCATGAATAAGAGTCCTTGACATAGTATTAATAAGTGTACTAAATAAACTGAAGATATCAAACTTGAATATATTATAGACCTACTATAAAGAAGTTCAATTTCAAAGTTTCATTTGGAAGCTTAAACCAACCTAGTTTCAAGGCTTTAAAACACCATCAATAATGAAAATTCAGGTTAGAAAGAGGACTTGCACTTCTAGCATAAGAATTGATAACATTGGAGTAGTGTCAACATCGTGAAAACTCCATGTTGTCTAACTCTATCTCTCTATGCTTTGGTAAGTGGAGTGATGACATGTTCTTAATGCATACTCATATCTTTCATACTAGTACAAGATATTATCATCCCATTGCCCTATGCATGTCATTACTTGATAGTCATTCATGTACGTAGCTACATGTCTAGTTATCTTTAAAATAGGTAAAGTAATCTTTGATTGTTTATATTTGTGTTTCCTATTAGTCTATGCATGTGGCTCATGGAAAAATCCATGGCACTGAGTCGTGTGTCATTAATTTTGATGATCCTTTACCTTTGAACTACTTGAAGTATAATTCCCTACGCTTATAATTAGAGATTTTGTACCAAGGGGGGTAATTGTTTTGTTTATCATATGTTACACAGTATCATGTTATAATACTTTCTATCACCTGTTTAATAATAACAAAAGGGGATAAAAATGTGTTACTCGTATATAAATTATTTGTAAATTCTTTGCAATCATCAAAAAGGGGATATTGTTATCATATGTATTGAGTAGTTGTAATGCTAACTTTGATGATAACTAATCAGTTGATAGTCATGACATATAAACTGGTTAGTATATGTGATATGTCATATGCTATTAGTGTCTTTGAATAATGAATATACATATGTGCATGGTATTCAATGTGCTAACATGTGACACAATACAAGACTTTTGAATCATACATATTGCTTTTGACATAATTATATACTTGCATGATATGTGAAAAGTGGAATAGCTTATTTAATACTTGATTATGTGAGTAGAGCAGAACCCTTAATAAACTTACAATAGTTAAGAAGTGAAGGAGTTGAACAAGGACAGGGACCACGGGGCATGGGGGATACCACAGAGGGGTCATAGTAGTCTCTAGAATGAAAAACATTTACAAAGAAGTAAGCAAGGAGTAGTGGCCCACTGCTACGATTCGTGGGGTTCACCACAATCAGTCTGTGGAGGTGACTGTCCCAGGTATTTTACAGATATTTTTTTGGGACAGCCTTTTTTGTGGAGTTTTGGGTCGTGTTTTGTTTAGGAGTTGTGTTTAGGCCATTCGGGGGTTCGTTGTGGGTTAGATATGAGATTTAGATAGGGAGGACTGAAGGGAAAAAGTAGGAGAGAAAGGTAGAAAATAAGCAAATCAAAACACAAGATTCGTGTATTTGTTTATTACTAAGATGAAGAAAATTTTTGCTCTAATACCAATCGATGCATGGGGCCTTCCATTTGATCAAATAAAAGTGTCAAACCCATGTAGGTGAGCCCAACGGTTGTTAAAGACCATTCTTTTCAAAATGAACCAAGAGAGAGAATGCCCAATTAGAAGAAAACCTCCAATGGAGATCAACCAATACTTGAAATATGTAACCAAGACATAAATAAAAAAGAATATATCTATGATAAAGTTAAACTGCCACCCAGATTAAAGGGATGAACTCAAATCACCAACCTCTTAAGGGAGATAAAGATTTTGAGATTTTGAGCAAGCACCAAGCTTCAACCTCTCCTATCATTCATCAAGTTTGTATTTTTATAGAGGTAATTATATTTAAAATATCTAATTGAAGGGGCTTACAAAATATCCTTGAAAAATAAATCAAGATGCTTACAATAATTACAATCAAGGTGAGTTGTATTTTTCAGGATTCATCCTCCATCTTCTAGAGAGTTTTGAGAACGCTTTACTCCATGAATGGAGGTGCTACCACTTGGAAAATATTCCTTTTTACATGTATAAAATCAGCAAATATGAATTAATCACCACAATTACAGTTGTGTTCTTTTTAATTAAGCCAATAATTAAAACCTTGCATTTTCCAGCCCTGAACTGACCCTTTCTCAGTTAACACTCCATAACTTTTTCAATACTTGGAGTTTGAATCTGATTTAAGGCTTGTTAGAAAATAGACTTCTAGGACTTTCCATCCATAGCTAAAATACTAATTTTTGAGTTTACTTGATCATCCAAAAAGCAGCTAAAACTTGACCTAAAAATTTACAAATTTTTGGATGGCTTGTGCTAGAAGCTTTCTTTGTCATAATGCACCACTAACAAGTGAATTATAGACCTAATTAACTATGGGGGAATGATTTGTGTTCTTATTCCATATCAAAGGCCCAGGAGCAAGTAGGGGAAAATAACTTTCAATTGTTGGGACAAAAAAGAAAGTCGTTGATTTAGTAGCACGGGCTGCAATAAGGAATCAATACCATTATGTTAATAAAAAGTGGCTTGGACTTATGCTAACGAATTTGTCCACTATAAAAAGGACATTTCAAAAATTCAGGGACTTGAGAATAGAGCAAAAGATAGGAACACTCACCCGTGCTCTGAAGAGACATGCAGCTATGTTGACAAGACAATTATCTCACTTACAGACATATCTTGGTGGGAGTAATTATATCATAGATTAGCTAATAGTCAAGAATATTAACACAAATTGCTGGGCATTTTTTATAGATATTTTAGTTAAGCATATGTTAAATTCCAATATTACATGATGAAATCAATCAAATCAATCATTCTATATGTTTCAGTATCTAAATAAGGAAAGTATATCAACAAAGATCTTTAGACACTAATTAAATAATCATGGCAATATCAACATATATTTAGCATTCTCAGCACATAATCAATGAAAGTATATACTTTGATATGGCAGATATAAATATGAAAAGAATATATGCACATTATTCAACACTAACTTAATGTTGAAGTACACTAAGATAAGGTCAACATTCATGATATACTAAGTTTTCACTCAATGTTCATATAAGCATACTAGACCTAGGTATTCTGAGTAATATAAGCATCATACATTACAACTTCAGTAGATAACTCTAAACATATGTTAGCATTAGATAACTTTGAGTTTAAGCAAAAGCCAATTTTCACCTTATCAACTACCAACTATGGTTAGTAAGGGAGATGCTTCTCAACAAGCCCATGAGATAAATAGATTCATTATTGAGCTTCAAGCTCAAGTAAGAAAGCTTAGCAAGGAAATTGCTCAAAACAAGAAGGTTGTTAAAAGCCTCTTTGCTTGGATGGCATTAGTTTGGATCCTACCATCTATTTGAGCTTAGCTCAAACACTTAAAGATTATTTTGAGGCAAAAGGATGCTCGGGTGGAGAGGGCTTCTTGATAGCTACTCAAGAACTCCCAGGTTATGCCTATTATTGGTTTAGATACCTTAGGAGAGAGAGAGCTATTTAAGGCAAGCCCAAAATGAAGACTTAGAATAAGCTTAAGTCACACATGAATGTAAGATTCAACCCATATCAACTCATTAAAGAACTTTTGGAAGAAAAACCAATTGTTCTCTAAGAGAAGATATGGGTTAAAGAAGAGAAGCCTATTTTGGTTAAAGATGAAAAAGAGCCTATTTTGGGTTTTGATGAAACAAGGGATGAGCAAAAGATGGCCATGAATGAGAGCTCAACTAAAGCTCCCAATCTAGAATCCACTTTTCTAAAACCTCAAATTGAGGAAACTATAGAGATTCAACTTCATGATCAAATTGGTGAGGCCATAGAGATCCAAGTCCAAGACCAATAAGTTGAGGTTCTATGCTTGAAAAAGAAGAGCTTACTAGCTCCTCAATCATACCACTTGCAAATGAGCCAGAACAATCTAAACTTGAGCATTAAGAGGTACCCCATTGTGAGTTGGATATTAATTAGTACATTTGTGTTTTAAACAAGCTTATAGGCATTGGGTTTGGTGGAAATGAATCCCAAGTTCTAGTGGCCCCTAATTTCTTTAAAAACTCTTATATGTTAAAAAAAAGGTGGGAGTCTTAACACTTTGATACTGCTAAGATTAAAAGGGTGCCCCTATCTTGCTTGGGTAATGATCTTTGGGAATGATGCAAGTGGCTGTAATAATTCGAGGACAGATCCTTCTGAAGAAGAGGAGTTTGATGTGGAGCAAGAACCCAGATCATTCCCCCAAAGTTGGTTAGGTTCATAATTCACTTGTTAGTAGTGGATTATGACATATAAAGCTTCTAACACAAGCTATCCAGAAATTTCTAGTCTCATAAGTCAACTTTTATCTGCTTTTTGGATGACCAAATAAGCTTCCAAATTAGTGTTTTAGTAGTGTATAGAGAGATCCAAAAGTCTAGTTTCCAACAAGCCTTGAATCACATTTAAACTCTAAGGATTGAGAAAGTTATGGATTGTTAACTAAGCAAGAGTCAGTCCAGGGCTAAAAAATGCACGATTTTACTTATGGGCTTAATTGAGAAGGATACAATTGTAATCTTGGAACTTAATTAGTATCGGTGATTTAGCACATATGAAGAAAGATTCCCCAAGTAGCAGAACCTCCATTGGTGGAGTGGAGCCTTCTCAAAACTCTCTAGAAGATGGAGGATGAATCCTGAAAAATATAGCTCAACTTGATTGTAAATATCTTAAGCATCTAGATTTATTTTTCAATGATACTTTGTAAGCCCCCTATTGGCCTGCTTGTCCCACTAATGTAATAGCTAATTTTCCTCCAATTGAGTATTTATAGATCCAATTATCTCCATGAAAATCTAGACTTGATGAAGATATGAGAGTTTAAAGCTTGGTGCTTTACTCAAAATCTCAAATTCTTTATCTCTCTAAAGAGGGTGGTAATTTGAGTCATCTCTTTAATCTGATCATTGGTCCTATGGCTTTAGAGGGTTAGAGGGTAGGTTGACTTAATCTAAGTGGTAGTTTAACCTTTAGCCTAAATATATCTCTTTGATTATTTGGTCACTAGCTTCCTTAAAATCCACCCAAAAAAAAAAATCCCTCTTGCTTGGTGGTTGATCTTGACTTGAGGTTGTGATCTTATTAGATTATTATTGTTATTTTGGAGGTTTGTGAACAATTGGGTGATATTCTTCAAGCCCTTGGCTTTCTTCCTCAATCTTAACATTTTCTTGGCCAAAGGAAGTCACCCATGCATCAACTAGCAGCAAGCTTTTTCATGTTTAATTTGAAGAACAGTCAAGGAAAAGAAGATCCATGGAGTTATAGCGAGTAGCAATCGACCACTAGTTACATGTCATTTCTTTTTCAATGATTGTCTCCTTTTTTCATGAAGCACTACAGAAGAATGCTCTAAGATAGTTTATATACATAACCACTATGAGAGAGGATCGACCTAGAAAGTTAATGTCGATAGATCTGACGTCTCGTTCAATAGAGGAGTCAGTATAGAATGACAAGTTGAGTTGGCAGGTTTTCTTACTTTGCAATAGGTAGAGAAATATGACAAATACTGAGGTGTGCCAATGGTGACTTGTGGATCCAAGCAAGAGGCTTTTGGAGCTCTCAAGGATTTGATTTGGATGAAAACTTAAGGGGTGGAAAGAAAAGCTATTGTCGAGAGCAAGGAATTAAAGAGGTCCTTCTCAAGTTTGTTACCCAAACTATACTCACCTACATGATGAGTATATTTATGATTCCCTTAGGCCTTATTGAGGACATCCATATACTATGTCCAAGATTTTGGTGGGCCTTGAAAGATGGAATGTACAAGAAGCACTACAAGAGTTGGGAAGACCTTTGAAGCCTTAGTGCTTGGGTGAAATGGGTTTTCATAGAATGGATATTTTCAAGGATGCATTACTTGCTAAGCAAAGGTGGAGACTCATGACCCATGTGAATTCTCTTATTGCCAGGGTGCTTAAAGCAAAGTATTATCCGAAACCAAACTTCCTGCCCTCATCTCGTAAGCATGATCCCAATTATCCTTGGAGGGGTATTTGGGCAATCAAGAGCTTAATTATGGAGAGGATATTTATTTGATGGGCAATGGAGAGAGCAATATAGTTTGGGATGACCCATGGCTTAATGACAAGGAAGGTCATTTAGCCACATCTATGTGTCCACTTGAATGAGCAAATTAGAGGTTGGTGATTTAATTCATCATGAAATATGTTGTTAGAAGGCTGATTGGAGGGCAAGGATGTTTAAAGATATGGATTGGAAAAATCTTTTGGCCATTCCCATAAGTACTAGGAGCCCACTGGATCAACTCACCTATTTTGAATTTCTTGGTTGATCAACTTGTCTTTTGAGCCTTTCTGTGAATGTCGATGACTTTGAACATTTCTGGCCTATAATTTGGGATGATAAGACAATACCAAAGATCAAGCATTTTGGGTGGAGAAGTTGCTTGGGGACTCTCTTAACTAAGCCCCTCCTCAAGTTTGCTATGGAGACTAGATTGCTAGGTGCTTTAGCTTCTCTAAAATTATCTTCAAATAGAACTGTCTATCTCTTATCAAGAGGATCCAAACTTTTGTGTCTTATCTTTCCAAAGTATCACATTATTTTAGATGACCTTATTTGTTTGTTGAGTGCGCTTAAGTCATGTTTATGGACTCATGTCCAGAGGGATGGAAATATAGTTACCGATAAACTGGCAAGGGTTATCCCTAATGGTATTGGTCTAGGTTCAAATGTATATCTCCCAAGTCCCAAGTGTCAAGTTATGCACTGATGGACATGTTGTCTTCATAATGAAAGTTGGCCTGGCTTCACCTTAAAGAAAAAAAAAAAGATTTATTACATTTGCTAGTCAATTATAAACTCCAATTTCTTGGGTTGATATCTAAAAAATATGAATTTTAGATTTATTAGACTTATTAGTGGATTGTAGGGTCCTACTAGTCTTACGTCACTCTCAGCCCAATTTCACCTACTATTAACTCTATTACTGCTCCACATTTTTTGTTTAGGTACACCAGCTACTCCCTAAAAGTGGAAAAATATTAGAGTTCCCAAAACCAAATGCAACTGAGCTTTGCAAAAAAAATAAGTTTGGCATTAAATTGTTTTTTTATTCTAAGGTGTCATTAATCATGTGTTTTCGTTCAAAATTGCCAATGTGAGCCCGTTCAACCAATTGCATCTAGTTGTTATGATTATTTCTTTTTTTAATTCCCCCCTCTAGGCCTTTTATTAAAGCCCCACCTAAACTGTAATGCCCTAAGTTTTTCAAAAGAAAAAACCTATTTTGAGTTATAAATCGGTGTGCCGCTCATGTGCATAATATATGCAATTAAAGCTGAACTTCTTATGCTCAACTTGGAGGTTTGTATTTTTTTGGAAAATTATTAGAATGGTCTATTGTTACTAATATAGTTTGATTGTAAAAAGCAAATTGACTGACTAAAAAAAAAGAAAAAAATAAAAGGGGGCATTGATATATGTAACAAAGGGGGTTAGACATGGTCCCCCCTCCCCACCCAATATTGTGCACATCAAGAGAGGGGGGGGGAAGAGAGAGAGTGAGGGATACAAGGAGAAGGAAGAAGAAACAAAGGAACTGAATTTGGCAAATGACTAAAGGAGAGTAATTTCTTACTTTCTCTTCCACCTAAAATTGAATAGGGGAAGATTATTTGAATGATCTATGCTAAAATTTGAGGGTTCAATTGAAATTTGAAGTTATGAATTTGATGGTTTAGGGTTTAGTAAATTAAAACGTTAATTCCACTTCCTGGAAACACACCCTAATTTTCATCTTTTATTGTGTGTGATATAGACTATATGGATGTGTGAATTTGATAGTTAGGCTATGAATTTGTTCATGCATGAACTAGATTATGGATGCTGACTTGATTATTTGCGTTAGATGAACAAAAATGGGGAAAAATTAACTTAATTTCCAATTTTTTGCTAAATTCAGGTATATCTTGAATTATTGTGAATTGTAAAAATTCTAAAAATTCATTGTAGATTCCCCATATTATTTGTCCATGTTTTGTAAAGTTTCATGAATTTTATATTTATAGTTTATAATTAATTAATTTTTGATTGAAATTGCCTTGTTTAAATGTGTAATTTTGAGCACTATTTTAATTTCTAGGAACAATTGGCTAGGGAAAAAATTTGGAAACTTTAATTGTATTTGCTACACAATATTTGGCAATTCCATGTAAATTTCAATGAATTTTGGATGTGTCATTATGAGTTATGAATTTTTAATTGCAACTACCATATTTTAATGCATAATTTTGAGCATTGTTTCAATTTTCATGGAGGATTGGCTTAGCAAAAATTCAAAAAATTGTATGGTAAATTATTCATGATTTTCCAGCAAAGTTTCATGAATTTTGGGTGTATATTCGTTGTTTTATGAATTTTTGAGCGCAAATGTATTATCTGGTGTAATTATGGGTTGTTTGTAGGCACAAACTATAGATAGATCAAGTAAGGGATGATTTGTTTAGCATTAAGAATAGTAAGGTGTTTTTATGGTGCATTGGAAAGTTGTGAAAATTATTTTGAACGAAATTATACCTTCCTTTGATGAATGTGTAAATTGTTCATATAAGTTTTTGAAATATAAAAGAATGATGATATGAGCTATATGAGCTCATTAAGTTATGTTTTTGTGAGGAAAAAGGTTCATGTCTTACCTGAGGTTATTGTGTTGCACTCCAAAGCTACAGCCATATAGTGACTGTCGTTATGTTTAGGTCGCATATCGGAAGAGGTTTTAACCATTCTCGTACTATATGAATATTGGCATTATGTGTTATGTTAGCAATGTGGTAAGAAGGGTTTCTACCTAAACTTACTAGGATAACTATGTGGTTTATGTGTTATGTTAGCAAGGGTATCTGGTTGATACTATATGAATGAGTTATGATGGGCCCACCAACGGGTTTGTGCCTTGTGAATGAGCTGTAGCTTGGCCACCAAGATGTGTTTCTCATCCTTATATTGTGATTTGTGATAGTTCTTTATGTAGGTCATAAGTTAATTTCCTCTAAACTAAAGAATTTTTGTTAATCTAAGAATATATGATATGTTATGAAATTGGATTTTGGCTTGGAGTTGTATTTTGGATTTAGAGGATCATTTAGGATGTCTACAAGATTGTGATTGATTTTAAGTATATGTGCAATTAATAAGTATGTTTAAAGAAACATGTTATGTGTTTATAGCAAATATGTGGACTTTTAAAAGAAATATGCTCTTATATATGGGTTAAGTAAGGTTATGGGCGGACTGGTAAGTTGACTTCGTAGGTTTTGCTTTCTTTAGCACTCTGGTGAGAATTATGAGCCAAAAAGACATGATTGTTATGACACAATCATGATTGGTTCAGTGGATAGACTAACAACAGAGTTTGTTTAAGGACTTAAACAAAAATAAAGATCCTTGAATTGTACCTAGTGTGGGACAGGTATGGCTACATTAGTTTAGTTGCCTACGTCATGACATATATGTGTGTATGAGTTGTGAAGTTCATTATATATCCTAATAGATATGAAAGACATAAGTCTATTTCTGAAGCATGATAATGTTCTTATGTCGCCTTTTATATGCTACATGCTATCGTTTGTTTATATATCATAAGATAGGTGCATTGTGCACTTATGTGTTAATTGGTTAATATGCAAATTGTAATAACGGAGAAGATAAGAGTTATTTATTGGGCTCAAGGATCTCATGACTTCACTATTTTTTAAGTTGGACATTTATGCCAGTGCTGTCTCTACCTCATTGGCGGGCCATTGTAGATACAGTATCAAAGCGATAATCCTGTGAATTCTTACCTGTAGGGCTTATATGCACATGTGATTAAGTGTTTGGTAATGTATTTGTATGTGATTATGTGAGTTACATGTGTCTTATGCGGCCTTAATTCACAATGCAATTTTGTTAGACATGAAATTTGAGATTAGAAAATTTGGGGATGGTATGTTCTGAGGACGAAACTTATTTTAAGGGGTTCTAGATGTGACACCCTCAGTTTTTTTTTTTTTAAGAAAACAATTAAGTTATATGTCAATGGGTCACTTGTGTTGCATAATACATGCTATGAAATTTAAACTTTTGGATTCTTAATTTGGGGTTTGTATTACTTTTGAAAATGATTAGAAGGGTCTATTGTTACTAATATAGTTTGATCAAAAACAAAGGAAATTGACTTGAGTAGAGAAAAGAAAAAGAAATGGAAGGAGGGGATTGATATCATTTAAAAAAGGCGGGGTTGGACTTTGTCCCCCCTGTGGATTATACAAGAGGGAGAGAGAGAGAGTGAGGGGTAGAAGGAGAAGGAAGAAGAAGAAAGAAGGAGGGCAGAGGAGAAGAGGAATTGAATTTGGCAAAGGGCTAAGGGTCAGTGATTTTTTGCTTTCTCTTCAACCTAAAATTTCATATTTGGTTGTGATATTTAGATTATATGGACATGTGAATTTAACGGATAGGTTATGAATTTGTTTATGTCTAAGCTAGAGTGTGGGTGTTGACTTTGTTATTTAGGCTAGAAGAACAAAAATGGGAAAAAATTAGCGTAATTTTCGGACTTTTGCTGAATTCGAAACCTACTTGAATTATTGTGAATTATTGACGACGTGAAAAATTCTAAAATTTTGCTATAGACTTCCATATTATTTGGAAATATTTGTAATGCTTCATGAATTTTGGATGTTTAGTTTATGATTTATGAATTTTTGATTAAACTGCCCCATTTAAATGTGTGATTTCGGCCACTGTTTTAATTTCTAGGATGAATTGGCTTGGCCAAAAATTTAAAACCTTTTACTATAGCTTCTACATAATATTTGGCTATTTCATGTAAATCCTACTGAAGTTTGGATGTGTAGTTTATAAGTTATGAATTTTTGGTTGAGATTACCATGTTTTAATCCATAATTTCAAGAACATTTTCAATTTTTGTGGAGCATTGGCTGTATGGAAAATTTTGATAATCGTATGATGGATTATTCATAATATTTGATATTTTCAACAAAGTTCCATGAAATTTGGATGAGTATTCTTCGTGTTATGAATTTTCGAGTGAAAATGTTATGTTTGGTGTAACTATTGGTTGTTTGTATGCATAAACAGCAGATTGGTCATGTGAGGGATGATTTTAAGCGCCAAGAACAATAAGGTATTTTTATGGTGCATTAGAAAGTTGTCAAAATTATTTTAGGTGGAATTAGGCCTTGAGTTGATGAAAATTTTGTGTAAATTGTTGATATAAGTTCTAGAAATATACAATGTGATTGTATGAGTTATACTATCTCATTAAGTTATGCTTGTATGGGGAAAGAAGTTCATCACTTGCCTGAGACTACTACATTGCGTTTTAGAGCTATAGTTGTAGTAGTAACTGTTATTATATTCAGGTCACCTAGTGAAAGGGGTTTAACCAATTCCCTAGGATATGAATGTTGCTCTCATGTGTTATGTTAGCCATGTGAGTCCCTGGTAAGGAAGGTTTCTACCTAAACTTATTAGGATATACATGTGGCTCTGTGGTTTATGTTTGGGGGCAGTTTGCTTCCTCTAGAGCAAGGATGCCTATATGGTACCGTATGAATGAGTTGCAGTTGGTTCACCAGTAGTTGGAACCATATGAATGATCTGCAGCTAGACCACCAGGTTGTGTTTGTCACCCTTATGTTGCTATAGTTCTTTGTGTAGGTCATGAGTTGATTTCCTCTAAACTAAAGAATTTTGATTAATTTAAGAATATCTGACATGTTATAAAATTGGATTTTGACTTGGATTTGTATTTTGGATTTAGATCTGGATTTAGAGGATCATTCAAGATGTCTACAAAATTGTGATTGATTTTAAGTATATGTGTGATTAATATGTATGTTTAAATAAATATGTTGTGTGTTTGTAGCAAATAGGCTGACTATCAAAAGAAATATGCTCTTATATATGTGTCAAGTATGATTATTGGTGGGCCATTAATTTGACTTAGCAAGCTTTACTTTCTTTTGGACTTCCATGAGGATTCCATCCTAAATGACATGATTGATATGCAATGATCATGGTCAGTTTAGTTAACAGACTAACATCAAGAGTTTGTTTAGGGATTTAAGTGAAAACAAGGGTCCTCAAATTGTATCTAGTGTGGGATGGGTATGACTAAGTTAGTCTAATTGCACACCTCGTGACATATATGTGGGTGTCAGTTTTGTGAAGTTCATTAGTCTGATAGATATGAAAGATATTATTGTACTTCTGAAGCATGAGCATGTTCTTATGTCGTGTTCCGTATGCTATGTGATATGTTTTGTATATATGTCATAAGGTATGTGTATTGTATGATTATGTGTTAATTGGTTAATGTGTAAAGTGTAACAATAGGAAGATAAGGGTTATTCACTCAACTCAGGGAGCTAATGACATCACCATTTTTCATGTTTTTGGAAGCATAAGGGGACCACATGAGCGTGAGAAGGCTAGCGGGTTGTTATATATCTTTTCGGAGAACCAACTGGCAATGCAGGCCTTATTATATGTTTAAGTCATGAATTATGTTTAGTGAATTCGATATGAATGTATTTTGTATGTAATTATGAGGAGTGTTATGATTGTGGCTTAAGAATGAATGAAAATGCATCTTTTAGAACTACCCTGATGAGTTTAGTTACACTTTTGTCATTGGCTTCCGATGCCCTCGCCAATTAACAGGTCAGTTAAGATTAAGGTGTTCAGATGACCTTGTGGGTGTTCCTAATCGAGCAACTACGTGGTTGCACGCCTACCTGCTTTTGGATGGGACATTACGTAAACCCTCACTCTTCTTGCTCACAACCGTTGCCACCATAGTCACCTCCATTTCCGCTGCCATCATTGTGATATGCCATTAGTGGAGGGCACATCGATAACCATTAATTCTGACCCCGTCTGGAAAAGGATGAGGAGAGAGTGTTTGGGAAGGAGCTTCAATGGAGGGAATAGAGAAGGAGTTAAAAAAAAAAAATTCATACAAATGG
>NCQV01066068.1:11119-22906 GCA_002740545.1 Lophocereus schottii
TTCAACCTAATTTAATGTTAGAGGAACAGACTTGCACTCCAATCCTCTCCTAAAACTTGGACTTTAGTTATCAAACCTAAACGACATTGAGTGAGCTGTACCTATCAACACGGCATACAGATTACCTTGTCAGCTGGGAGCTCCGTCCTAGAAAATCTTCCCAAGATATATCTTGTGCCCTCAAGGGAATCGTTGCGGATTTCCCAGCAGCTGGAAGCACAACAACAATATCTGGAGCAGCTTCTGCAACTCGACTATAAAGGAAGATATAACAACTAGTTAACAAGATACACCTTTCATGCAGAGGACACCAAAGAACGAGATGAGAAGAGCAAGATCTCATATGACGTACATACAGTTGACAAATGCCAAATCCTAAATAGTTGCCTCTGTTATAAAAGCATCTATTTGTTTAAGACTTCAAACCCATGATGTCCAAATGAGAGCAACCCCATGGAATAGTCATCCAATAACAGAAAGTTTGCTAATAAGTAATCAAATTACAGTTCATGGTTGAAGCCTCTAACGAGGGCAACACAGTTACTTCTACGAACAGTTCATTCTAGGAAGATTTCACCACTTACTTATGGTAGTTGACATAGTTCAATACTACAAATAAAAATTTTGAACAAGCTTCAGAGGTACAATGGCCCAACCCCGCACAGGACCCACAAATAAAGGGTATCATTGACAATTTTTTGGATATCCGTGATACTACGGAAAGAGTATTAAAAGGAAACTAATGGCTCCTAATGACCCTTTAGAGTAATCAAGGGCAGGTAGGGACCATTTAGGAAAGTTTTTTAAGAGTATAACAACTAGACCATAATGCCCCCTTTCTGAAATTATAGAGTAATGCTTCTAGACTAGAACAGCAAAATGTTCCGAGTTAAACCTTCCACATGATTAACATTGGTATGGAGGACGTATGGAACTGCCAAGATGTTCCCAAGGCAGAATGCTATATGCCTCTTGACGCTAAAATAAAGGGTCCCCCCCCCCCGGGCGTAAAGTAAAAGAAAAGGAAAAAATTCTGAACTATAATATCTGCAGGTTTGGATGATATTTGAAGGATACCTAGGATCTGGTCAAATGGCGAATATAGGCTCTTGCTGACACTTTGAAATGTCCAAGGGCATGCAGGCTATTATCCATGGGCTTTCATGATGTTTAAAAATGCTCTAACTAATGTCTACTGCTGAGTATGGGCTTCTATTGGCCCCTTGAAATGTCCACAGGTATGTTATGTCTATTTCAACAATTCTAAAGGTATGACACCTCACTATAATATCCATTTCACGAAAAACTCAAAAGGGTAATGCTAACGAAGCTATTAATGCCATTGGAACAGGAGACACTAGGATCATCCTTAAGAGATCTTGTTGGAGGACCGATCTAATTGTCCTGGAACCCAAAATATAAAGGCCAATTTGCATAAATTTTGAGAATTTCAAAAAAATGCTGGAGGATGCGTCCAGTGGTGACTACGCGAAACTCACCCCTCAAAGCGGCGTATATTAGGGCCATTGATCACTCAAAGACAGTTACTGTGTATTTTACTCGATACACCACCATGGTGCCGCTTCCAGATGTCTAGAATCGCACTTCAACATGTCTACAAGATGGTACCAACAAAGCCATTACACTTATTGATGCTGTATACTGGATATTTAGAACATACAAATAAATCTTAGAGGTAGAGTGGTTAGATCCATTCATGACACATGATGGTTATCGTACATAAGTTTGGCATTACAGGGAAAAGAAAATGCATGAGAAGTTGCGATGGCCACTATCTGTCCTACTGAACTCTCAAAAAGTTTTAGGTTGATTTAGGACCATTCTAGATTGTTCAGAAAGTATCTGTTATCCCCAATTTTTATGCTGTTCTAGTATCACATTTCATAGATACAAGATAGTTTTGATGAAACCAGATTTGTCACTGAAATTATTTAGGTGATACTTATAAAGTCCTAAGGTTTACTGACAAAGAAAATGAGCACATTATGTGCATGAAACTTGTTTTAGAAGCATATTTGGAATAACATAAGAGGGTTTTGGGGTTAAAGTGGTCAAAGCATCTCATGACCTCTAAAATGAAGGCTGCTATACATCACTTTCCGGACAATGGAAAAAGGTTCCAAAAGTTGTCTAGAAGTGACATTGCGCTCCCAATAGCTCGAAGTGTTTTCTGTAATTTTAGATTTAAGTTTTCTTAGGTACTTCTATAATGCCCATTTTAGGTGTTTTGCTACGACTCGTCAAAATGTACATGACAATGGAAACTGAAGCCATCATACTAACAGGATGGTTTGGCAGGATATTTGGGATACTTTAAGAGGTTGCCCATTTAAGAGGTCAGATCTTTTTGACCCTTCCAATTATGAGGAAACCTTAAGAAAATCATCGGATGGCAACAATGGGCTCATTTTGCTCCCTTCAGTCATTCAAGCATTATGAATGCTCTGAACAGCATAGAGGATGTCCTATACCCACCACAATAGCCCTTTCTTGGCACTAAAAATGTTCCACAATCTACAAGATTGTCCCAATGAAATGAGTGGGGACTACCAAGCAACAAAATGGTTCATGAATGAAGGTAAGAGAGAGATACCTATATAAAGGGAACCTTCGACCTCCTCTTACTATGAAATCCTGAACCCAGGGAAGAAATCATAATATGTGCATCAATTTTTTGATCAGGAGAATATGTGCATCAATAACTTCATATAAGTATAAAAAGCAAATGAACATGGCAGATGGAACCCGATGGAACATTATAATCATTCAAACTAAAACATGGTAACAAGTTTCACACTCTAAACAGCCAGGTTCCATGTAAATTATTCAATTAGGTAGGAATGCAAGTCACCTTAATCGAAAGACAAACTAAATTCCAACTCCACATTAGGCAATGTTGCAGTAGCATTACCAAGAGATCAGCAAGAATAGACATTATTCCACACAATGATGTGAGAGAGAAAATGAGACATCACCTGAGTGAAGATAGCCTTTGCTTTAGACACACGCAGACGGGTCGCAATCTCCCTCATGGCAAAGCTATCAGCTATTGTAACAACCACACGACCTGACAGAATGACAGCCAGGTATATGACCACTGCAGTGACAGTCATGGGCATATCAATGGCAATTACATCCCCCTTAGAGAAAGTAGAATCCAAAGCATTAGCCACCACCCTGTAGACAACAATTACAAATTTGTCAGCAAAAGCCCGAAATCTGACAAACCAACATCAAACCCTTTTGCCACAGCTTTCATCCTATAAAAAATCCTCTAGAAATGTGTGGTTTGACCACTTCTTAAGACACAAATCAAAGCTTACATTACTTGCTCGCGTAGTTGCTTAAGTGTCAGTTGATTGACAGGGGAATCATCACACCCTTCATCTCTCCATAGAACAGCCAAGCTGTTGTCCATTTTTCTAGGATGACTTGAAGGCAACAAACAGCACTCAGAGACATTAAGAACTGAACCAGGCAACCATGTTCCCCCAGGTTTTGACTTGTCCGTGTCATCAAGAATACACCTTGGAGCTTCACGAAACCAGACTGAAAGCTCCTTAAGAACAAGGGCCCAATATATCTGGAAATTCAATCGAATCCAATCAGCATCAATCACTCAAGTCACAGGTAGACATGGTAAGATTCACCCAAAACCTTAATTGACCCGAACTAAACCAAACTGAACTTGGATTTTGTACAAAGTTGCTTCCTTTTCCAAGACAAGCTTATTGAACCAAACATCACTTGGCTTGAATTCAATAAAGGGCAGTCCAGTACACAAGCATTCCACATTCAGACGGGCACTGAGGAAGGAGCCCACCCCAAGGGGTGAATTGTAGGCAGCCTAACCTGATGGCTGATTCCAAGGCTTGAATTCAATCCAAACCCAGAATAACTCAACGCGGACCTAAATTTCGTTTGACCCGATACATGACCCTATCCGATTTTAACCAAAACCGAACGACCCATTTGCCCAACTAATAATAAAGTAGAAGTATTGGGAGCACTGACCTGAGGGTTATGAGCAGAGAACTTCTGGAAAAGTGAAAAACTAGAAATGGGGTCCTTATATGACTTGCCCAGAAGCCTCGGTCCATGAGTCTCCATTATACGACCCAAGTTAGTGTAGCGGGATTCATATGGAGAAGGGAACCAGTAAAGAGGGGGACCTCGGAGGGCGGAGTCCCAGGCGGAGTAGACGGAGTAGTAGATGAGCTGGTGGAGGGAGTGGGGGTGTTCAGGGCGGAGCAACCTCCGCGCCACCACCTCCCGCCACACCTCCGGCGGATGGCCGCCGCATAGCCCGACAATATCACTTACAGCCTTATACAAAGTCTGGGCTTCTTCCAGACTCAATCCAGCTTCAATCAAGTCTTCCACTGTCACTTCGTTGATGCTTTTTTCCGTCATCATCATCTTCTTCCCCATCTCACTCTCTCTCTGAGTGACTCTCTCTCTCTCTCTCTCTCTCTGTGGCTAAGAGGTGGATGATGGAGGTGAGTACAGAGTAGTTAGCAGAGGAAAGGAAGGTGGATGAGAATGGTGGTCAATCACAAAGCACGTGCACTGCACACTGGCAAATGAATCGTTCAGTTCAAGCATAGATTTTGGATTAACTTGGAGCCGGGTCATATTTTGAATTGATTCAATTAGGTTTGAATTGATCAAACTTTAGTTCAGATCGATTTTGAATCGATCAATTTTTAATCCAATATGTTTGTTATGTGAAAACAAGTAACTTTATAGAAAATTTTAAATTGGGTATAATTCTACTCAAATTAATTTAAATTTCGAATCCACTTTCAGATAAACATATTTTAAATATCGGATTGAGTATGATTCTAAATCATTTGGCTTAAATTCCGAACCTCACATAATTTTGCCAAGTCCTAGTGTACATTACGATAACATGGTACTATAGTAATAAGTCATTAGTCAATTGAGGCTTGCTAGAATTTATCAATCATCTAGCCAAATTGTTTATTAATTTCGTTATTAACAACGTCAATTGTTTTAACTGCTTATTAATCATCTATTGAGCTTGATTTAAATTTTATATTTGGGGGAGGTGTCGGGGGAGGGAGGAAAGGAGGAATTAAATTTTTTATTTCTAAAATTAGTTGAAAAATAAGTTAGATATGAGTTTTCTTGCTTAAAACGAAAAGTACAAATAGAATTAATGTGACTAACATAGTACTAAACAGTTTACGGTTCAAGGACGGTCGAATGAGCTTTAACTTTTTTGTTTTTTAAAACTCACTTTTTTTTTTTTTCATGATCCTCTTTCCAAAAAATAAAGCTTCTGTGGTCCAATCTCGCCATGTCAATTGGCCTACAGACCTAAGCACGATATAAGCATTGACTAAAAGCACCACCGCCACCGCCTCCACCACGACGGCATTTATGTTAGCGCTACCAGCAATAAAGCTGTAGGTGGAAGGACGGAATCATGGAATAGGATGGAACAACAGATAAGCAACATAAATTAAATTTCCAACGACCAAGTCTCTTGCTAGTTGCTGCTCCCCTGTATTTGTAAGTTACAAGTTCAGGTGTCCTACAGAGCCATTCCTCTAATCTCAACAATTTTGTTTATTCATCCTTCAATGCTAGCATGGGCGGATCCATGTTATAGCTAGGGTTGTCACCAAAAAAAAAAAAAAATCTTATTTAAAAAGTGGTTAATTTAGTAACAAAATTGATTAATGGACATCCCTTAAAAAAAATTAGTATATATTCGTAATGATGTTAATTTATGGACACCCCTATTCCAAATGTGTGGATCCGCCACTGAATGCTAGTGTGCTCACTCAACTCCCCCTTCAAAACCTGGAAACAAAGATACAATCATACAAACAAATTAAAAGCTCCACATAGGGTGACTGCACTCAAGTGCAAGCCAAACATTTGGATACAAGGCAACAATAGGAATCTATCCACCTCTGCTATGCTATGCATAGCCTAGAGTTTCTGAATATTCATTTCTACAGAGTGTTGAAATGTCAGCTTAGGATTTCTCCCTCCCTGTAAGTTCTCCCAATGTAGTGTGTAATCTCTAATCAGGAACCCCCTCATCTTGTTTCTCTCTGTCATGCCTACTGAGCATAGTTGAGGCAGTGCCACTGCCAGCTACAAGAGCCCTTGTATGTCTGCGACAAACAATGGCTCTGTCAATCTCATTCATGAAGACAGCAAGAAAATGATTTTCAAGCATCATAAGTTAATTCATGACATAAGAAGCCAGGTTTGACATTCAGATAGCATTAAAGTTTGAGTGAAAGAACAAATTCGTACCAAAAGAGTTGAAGTCATTACATGAGGAGTAGGGTTTAATGAAGGGAGCTCAAAAACTACAAAGGATCATGACAAGGGGAAAGAGGCGTTAGTTTGACCCACTTGGTATTCAAAAGAGCGGCATCCAATCTTCTAGCTTCTTAAGGGGAGCAGGCTCAAGTGGATAGGGTGATAAGACCTCATGTGCTCAAAATGGTACAAGGTTAGCAAAAGGTGCAAATTCGGGTATGTAGATTCCTTCCCCAGCTGCATTGGATCAAAGGCTCAATGGGCAGAAAAAGTATATGAAACCTAAACCAATCGAGGATAATCCAAGCGGGGTTGTATATGCATTGTCTGACAAGTCTCTGAGGATGCTTGCTTCACAAGGATCAAGTACAATGGGAAGGGCCAGATACCATTGAAAGCAGGACACTTTTTTATTCAAGTAATTGTTCGGATATTGTCATGACTGAAGTGCCAGAGCATAGTCGACACCAATAGTTCCTCATCATCTGTGATGTGTCAGCGAATAGTTTGTATAAGATACGACATTGGGAGTAGGTCCCACTACTGACTTCTTTTCAAAATCTGGTAGGAAGCCGAGAAACTATAACGAGAAATCCTTTCTCTAATGTTCAATGACCAAACTGATGTTCAGAATTTACAAGAGAACACATCAAGAATTTTTGCAAGGATGTCATCTGAATTTTGTGCATGTGTCCTGGCAGGATTCCATGAGTGTCTGAGACCTATTGCACCCATAAAAGGGGACACACATATGGAGTTTTGAGATGAAAAGGAACCAGTTTGTCCAAGAAGGCTATGAAAGGCAGAGATAATGAGGAATCTGCTTGTACCATCACCGCAGAAAGTTCTATTCACATGACACATGCAGTTCACGAGTGAGGATGAAAAGGTAGGCCACAGCTGAATCTGGCACAATTCATAGAGGTAAAAGGAGGTGGATTCAACTCCCCTGGCATTCAACCACTGCCTTTTGTTTCAAGGCACTTCAAAAATTTCAAGGGAAGAAAGGGACAGTCACCACAGGAGGTAATGGTCTCCTAGTCAAGAAACCTGATAAGTGACAAACCAAGAACAGGGAAGAAAGGTTGAATCACCAAACGAATTTGTACATAGCATGGGGCTCGAATCTAGTAGTAGGACCCCTTGGGTAAACGGAAAAAAAACAATATATATGACACAGTCCCACAAACAATAGCATAACAATTGGAATAAAATTTTAGTATCACAGAACTTTCACTTCCAATGGCTGGTACCTTCATTTAGCAAAACGATGTGTCCATTCAGCAGCAAGTTCATCATGTTTTGCCCTATCAACCAAGTACAGTTGCGCAATACCGGGTACCAAAGCATCGTCTACAAAAGAAAACAAGTCAACTTTGCCACTCAAATGGTTTTCTCACTTTCTGAGGATTGAAATATATACTAGGGAAAACCGAATCCTTTTGAAGAGCTATCTCGCACTTATGAACCATCATAAGCTTTTCTCCAAGTCTTTTCACTAGCTCGAAGCAAAAGCATTCTATAGCATGGCATGGCAATATGCCAATGCCATGACCAGCAGGATTCACCTACAATAATGTTGGCCAAGTCAATCATTCCATCTTATAAAATGCAGGTGGTTAACAGCCTCAGGATTCCAACGTTAGCTTCATTGGCGCTTAGTTGTCTATTATGTACAAATTTTAACCCCCCCCCCTCTTTCAGTAAAAAGGAAAAGAGGGAGTGGAGATGGTAACCCAGATAAAGGCACATCAAATACAGAAGCATACATAGTACAAAATGCACAATAGAAGGTAAACTTACATGGATCAGGGTTCAAAAACATTGATCTTATGTCAAGAAGCACTTTGGAGATTGTTAGGGCTGGACTCCATCCATCTTTCAGAATTCCCAAATTAACATTGCCAGAAGAATCAACATTGCAGTGGAAAATTCTTGTTTTAAACACCACCTACATTGCCTGAACTTAGAATTAAAACAACACAGAACTCGGAAACCAATACAACAACAAAAAGAAGCAATCTTTTGCGAAGCGTACCTTAGGAGGTTTAAAAGGGTAATCACTAGGGAACAGAATGTCAAGGAAAAATATACCACCTTCATATGGCGTCCCTGAGAACAAGGATAATGATGAATACTAAAACAAATCTGAATTAGGGCATGAGAAATTGGATGTGAATTAGGGTTAGGGTTAGGGTTAGGGTTAGTACCAGGGGGGCCTCGAAGGGTGGCAAGCCAGTGGTAGAGGTTGTCGGCGATGGGGCCGGCGGAGGAGAGAGGAGGAGGATGAGAGTCGACCTCCTTCATCTCTTTCTTAATTCGATTCCCTGACGCTGACAGCCATGAACTGCTGCTTCCTCCATGACTCATCATATTCATTTTTGCTAATTTCCCGACGGAATCAGATAACCCCCTTCAAGATTTTTCTGGCTCTAGTATACTATTACTATTACTGCTTGCGCTTCACTTGGCTTTGATTCGACTGCACCAAGTGGAGCTCCATTTCAGTTGAAAGTGACCAGGCCTTTTGCTGTATGTGTCCACTTTTTTTGTTCTTTCTTTTTTTGGTTCTAAAGGAGGTGCAAATGTTTGTCTAAGTAAGATTCAAACCTAAATTTTTGTTTCTCTGATATTTTACCAATTATCTAGTTGACAAGCAGGGTGTGTATTATTACTTTGTTCCCTAGTTATTGGGCTGGTGTTGGATGTATATTTTTTATGTCTAATGGTTGAAATATGCCCCCTTTGAACCCATCTCTTACGTATTGTCAAAATTGTTTATTGGGCTACCGTTTAATGGTTAAATCAAGGATGGTCTTAAGGTGAGTAATGGCTAACAAAACGTACTGTCAAAATTGTTGATTTTCTATGCCTTAAGTTTGGAAGCACAGTTGGCTCCGAGACCAAAGACCTCAGAGTTGTGTGACCAGCAAGCTTGCCAGATGAGAAAGAAGCCAAGACCAAAGACCTTAGAGTTGTGCGACCATCGAGCTTGCTAGGTGAGAAAGGTACCGAGACCAAAGACCTTAGAGTTGTGTGACCAGCAAGCTTGCTAGATGAGAATGGTGTCTCTGACGAGCTAATTGATTGGGACCTAAGGAAATGGAAGAAGGGTCTCGTTGAACTGGTGTTTTTGCTGGTTGACTGATAGTGAAAAAGGCATATTGGCTCGTCTAACAGACTCAAATGAAAAATGTGGCACTGCACCAAGGATGGGCGTGTCAGGTTGGAGAGGGTTGGGAGACTCTCGAGGCTGAATGCAATGCAGCTGTGTCCTTCTGTAAACGGAGTTGAATATTCCATGACAAGCACGGTGGAACAATCAAGTAGCTTAAACTTTTAACCGGTTGTCTACCTGAAACAATCTCATCATCTTTGATAACCTTCATGTATCTGTGTGTCAGACAAAACATGTTGCTGGTGCCTGGCTGTATGCTCTCAATTCGCTCAATGAAAAAATATTTCCATTTCCTGCTCAAATATATACACAATACATACATGGCACGATGTCTTTTTCGGAAGTTAATGAATGAATATACAATGAAAGATAACATTTGATTAGATACAAAGGACAAGGGTAGAAAAATAGGCAAAAACAGGAATTGACAGCACAGGATGCATCCATCTCTTCCCTACACGCAGAACATTCCTATGATCTAAGTCAAAGGAGCAGACACGTTTCCTTGGTATATCATCATTATTTGGTAACCGCAAAAAATCAATCAACAGCAATCAGCATGCACATCAAAGGCAAAAGCAAACCAACAAAATCCCCACAATTAGACCCTCAATTTTGCAATATAACATGCCGCTGCTGCCACCCACGAGTGGACCAACCGGACCCAGTGCTGTAGGAGGACCGAATGCTTTTCCATGTGTCGACTTATTACTGTTTCAAGGAAGAGAGAAATAATAATAAGAGTCATGTAGTTCAGGGACTTAAGGGTGGTTTTGATGACTGAAATACGATAACTGTAGAAGAGAACCAAAAGCTTTACCTTCCGGTGAAAATGCATGAGCTGTAGCCTGCAACAGCAAACATATCAAGCCAAAAATCAGAAAGAGAGAACAAAATATGCAATCTATATCTATATTAGGATTTGAGTATTTTGATTTTATACCGAAAAGAACAATCATGATACATGAAGCATCATGTTTCACAGATTATAATCATGCTGCAACTGAAAACAGAGTTTATGACCTCCAATTTGCCTATTCGGTATAGAGTACCACCAGAAAATAAACTTGAAAGAGGCAGAGAACTTACTAGGATCGGTGCTGGTTATAGTTGCCGTACCACCAAAATCACACGTCCCACCAACACTATGCATCCTCTGATAATAATCATTGTATGCATAAGAGGCATGGCTCTCCAAGGTATCAGGGTAATAACATGGTTTGCCTTCTTGAATAGCTATACAGTCGGCATGACCCTCACCACAAGCCCAGTTCAAACCATTCCTCAACTTCTCTGGATCAACGCCTTCCTTTGCAATACAGAAAACACCAGTAGAATTGCCCGGTATGTCACTGTAACCACCAAGACTACTCACAGAGTAAACAGCAACACCATTGGTATCGAACAGACCCCACTTCTTCTCAGGCACAGGGCCACGCCAATCATCCTCATTGAACAACTCATAAATGTAGGTATTTATCGGTATATTTGGCTGACTGGGAGGACCTGAATTATTCAAGACCCTTGTGATCAAATTATTAATGTAAGCCTCAGCATTCTTTACTGTAGCATCAGGTTCATTAGCTCCCCCGTTCCATGGCCAGCCAGTTTCTGTTACAACTACCGGGATGCCAGAAAATGTATACGCGTCTATAGAGTAATATACTGCATCCACCATAGCATCAAACATGCTATCGTAGTGAAACAGAGTGTTCGGATCAACAATCTGCTTGACTGAAGGGAGTGGTTCGAAAAGGACATACTCGAGAGGGAAAATGCCATCTCCTTGGATGTAACCATAATAAGGATACACATTTAGCATGAAATAAGAGTTGGTATTCTTTAAGAACTGAAGAAGCATGTACATAGTAACGTTCCATGATGAATTAAAGACTGCAGTTGATGGAGGAAAAGGCCTTGAAATTACGTCCATGGAGAGTGGCGTGGAGACTTTAATCTTGGAATTCAAGTTGGAAGCAACAAGAGCTAGATGAAGTCTCTGCATGGCAGGGACCAGAATATGAGCAGCATGAGGCATTGTGGTCAAAACCTCATTACCAACAGCAACCGCAGTGATGTTGGTCTCAGGCACAAAAGCGGCCACATTTTTATTTATCCATTCTGCTGCCGCTGACGTTGATTGGCCAATCCTCAGAAATTCTTCATTTGTAACACCAACCATTACCTCTATGCTTGTATTCGCAAGGGCCTTTATCATGCGTGCATCAGCATCAAAAAGCCGAACATGTGTTATCCGGTGAGCTTTAAGAAGTGCAACCACA